>JAPYZU010002681.1:0-19314 GCA_030523005.1 Tryphoninae sp. B BG-2022a
TCTCTCTCTCTCTCTCTCTCTCTCTCTCTCTCTCTCTCTCTCTCTCTCTCTCTCTCTCTCTCTCTCTCTCTCTCTCTCTCTTTCTCTCTCTCTCGCTCTCTCGCTCTCTCTCTCTCTCTTTCTTTCTTTCTCTTTCTCTCTGTCTCTCTCTCTCTTAGCGCATGAAACACACCATGACTACGTCCTCGTAATCGTTGTCATTCGCCATTCGCGGCTCCTTCTCGTTTTACCATCGGTAAAAAGAAACTTCGTCTGGCGAACGCACAATCCTTCTAACGATATAACTAAATTTCCATCGCAAAATTCATATTTCTTATTTACTCCACGTTTATCACCGACAATGTGCAAAGTCTCTATGAAAATACAAAAAAAAACAAGAAACACGAAGTATCAAACCGGAACAAAACAATACGTAACAACAATACGAAGCAGCAGCGAAGAGCTCCGTGAAAATATTTTTCCAGTTAAAATTTTCTTTTCACTCGAGGATCTCTCGATGATAAATAAACGGCGGAGAGTCTATAGATAGATAAGCCTTGAGTCCAGCACATTGTGCGCCGATACATTAACATCCTCGTAGGTTGAAATCAACCGAGAACTTATTTTACTTTATTTATTTTTTATTTTTCGTTTCCTTTCTTCCTCTCGCGCAATCTCGTTGTTAATGCTTCTTTCGTTCCGGACAAAGACACTTCATTAATAATCGGAAGCGCTTCTTTTGTACTCGGACTTTGGTTTTTTCTTCGTCTTCTTCTTCTTCTTCTTCTTCTTCGCCTTATTTCCTCCCTCCTCGACCATCGCCCGTTTTCTCTGCTTTATATCTTTCTCTTCTCTCGTTTCGTACACTGAATGCTTTATAGATGGCGCGCGAGTACGTATCTCTCGCGCATGCGCATTGACTCGCGCGATATACGAGGTGTATAAAACCCTCGTAGCATCGCGTATATTCCACCTTATCGTTCGCTTCCTACTCGCATTAACCATCGGGGGCCAGTCACCCGAAGAAATGAAAGACTCGCGGAGTTTCTCGCACGTGGTGCTCGTGAGTTTCTTACGTATATATACGTATGTGTAAGAGCCCGCGCACCTTCAAACATACAAACGCATACGCGAGCAACAAAATTCTTCATCCATCGTGGTTCCTGATCTCTCGTGAAGCCAACGTCCGCCTCGACGGTCCACCGTACCGAGAGTCATACCCCCTTCTCCTCCCCCTCCTTTACTGGCCCGCAAAAGCTACCAGACTGGCGCGGCTCGGATCGAGTGTCAGACCGCGAGAGAGAAAAGCGGACGACGTACCGTCGGAGTAGACGTGAGATTTCAGAGTGGAGTGTAATTATAAGCGCATTTACTCGTAACATACGGGGGACTAACGTTACCACAACCCCCCCCCCCTCTCTCTCTCTCTATCCTTACCTCTTCGTAAGTTCTCGCGAGCCACCACCAACGTCATTCCACCTCTTCGTATTTAACTTCGTTGTACACGCGTTGGGTACGTTTGTACTAAAAAGTCAACGGGAGAGGGAGGAAACGAAGATATCTCGAGGCGCGCGAGGCTTACGAGCTTTGGGATTCTCGAGGTCCTTGCCGCGCGAGGGCGTGTCACACTCGCGATCTCGACAGGAGGTATGGCCCACGTCCGTGACTATCTTTCAGGCGATTCTTTTTTTTTTGTACAATCTTTTCTTGTCTTTTTGTTTTTTATGAGAGAGATATCTCGACCCTCGGTACTACTTCCCTCTCGACGCGCTTTTGAAGATTATGATACACGAGCGAGGGTGAGAACGCGGGAATTGTGAAAAATGGCTGGTTAAAAAGGTAACGTGAAAATCGAGTTGGAAAACAAATGTAAAACGAATTCTCGAGAGTAATCGCGCGATGTAATTTTGTTACGATCGAGATGCGTTAGGGAGAAACGGAGCAGCAGCATTTTCTGTTGGTCATTTGCTTCGAGAGACGAGATATATGATCGCGGAACGTGAAATAAGATCGGACATTATATCTGTAAATTGAAAAAAAATAGTCATTCCTTGCTGATCGCATCGTGGCGATGTATATATAGATCGTTGGAATAGCATGGCAATTGCATTTTCATTGGCTCGTCTACTTCGTTGGCTCGAGTCGTATTCATCTTCTCTTGGTCTCACTTTTCTCTATTTTGCCCCCTCTATCGCACGTATTTATATCGTTCACTTCTCGACCACCGAGTTACACTTCTCTTGATGTTAGGGCCCGCCGGCTACAGAGAGATGTAAAGGAATCGAGTGAGAGAGAAAGAGAGAGAGAAAGATCTTAGTCTCGCGATAAAGGGTGAGCAACATCGAGTACCCACTCGTGTAGTCTCCAAGAAATTCCCTCCGATCGGTTATTAACGGTCACCCGGTATAATTA
The DNA here is from genome assembly GCA_030523005.1 of Tryphoninae sp. B BG-2022a. Classification (NCBI taxonomy): domain Eukaryota; kingdom Metazoa; phylum Arthropoda; class Insecta; order Hymenoptera; family Ichneumonidae; species Tryphoninae sp. B BG-2022a. Next base: position 2,392 of record JAPYZU010002681.1, read on the forward strand.
ACGCTCGAGGCTCTCTCTCTCTCTTTCTTGAACTATTCGTCCTTGGTGCGTTCTGCCGTTGGCACTGTTCGCACGATTTAAACAACGTCCTTAACTCATCTTCATCTTCGCTATCTACCCTTTTCCTAAGAAGAAGAAGGATAAGCCTTCTTCTTCTTCTTCTTCTTCTCTATACCCCAGTACTTTACCCTCTTTCTCATTTCTTTTTTAGAAATGTTTACTTTTTTGCCTTCGTCCACGTTACCCGCGTTCGGAACATCGTCGTCGTCGTTGTACGAGCCTAGAGTATGTTGTACTTGCTCGTATTATTTCCAACATTTTATTTCCTCCCCTACGGGCTTATATAAAACGACCCGGGCGATAAACAGCCCTTCTCCTCTCTCTCTCTCTCTCTTCTTACCAACGACAAAATGACGAAAACAAACATTCGAGTACGCTGCATTCGTGCGCATTATAGCCGTAGATGCAATATTTAAAACCGAGGCTTCCTGGTTCGCTCCTTCGTCCTTCCCGCTTCGCTACCCCCTTAACGCAATAAAGTATCCGCGTGTCCGTGCTATAAAGACAATATAAAATCATAAAATCTTCTCCGAGGAATCGCGCGCGGACCAAAGGCCATGATGATCCGACCGCAGGAATTTCCGGGCTCCGGGAATGATAAAGATTGAAGCTCCAAAAAAAATAATAAAGATTTATATATATATATATATATATATATATATATATACATATATATATATATATAACGTCGTAAAGCCAGTCTCCGACTCGTTCCGTCCCATCACCTTTTTTCTCCCTTCGTATCACTCTCTCGCCCATCTCTTCTTGTTTCTCATTCTTTACCTCTCGCTCTCGTCTCGTTTCCTCCCCATCATCTCATTTATGAATTTTACAAAAAATTCTTGGAAGCCATTCTATCTCCTCGTCTTCGCGTGGTCTTCTCTCGTCGTCGTTCGCCCCCGAAGAGCGTGCAACCGGACCGCGGGCGCGCGCTGACTCCGTTCTCTCGGACCACCGACGTGTCCGGCGTCGGATTACCGCGACACGACGAGAGAAAGAGAGACAAACTGTCTTTCTCCATACTGTTACGATCCTCTTATACACTCGCAACACACCATTGGATCATTTCCAGGACGCGGAAGGACCTCTTTCACCCTCGAAGCGTTTCACAAATCTCCACTCGCTCTATCGCGATTTTACCTTTACCGTAACAAAAATTACACTCAGAAATTTGAACTTGTCTAAGCCTCGTTCGGATCAACAAAACGTTTGAATCGAAATCAACATTGCCTTTGTTATTTTCTTTATTTTATTTTTTATATAAAACAATATTTACGAAAATTGACGAAAATCAATTTAAGCCGATCGCCACCGTTATAAATTTTATTTAACGAGGCACAGGACGTAAAACGAGAGATATTTTTACCTGTAGTTCCCTAAACAAAGAGTTCCATTGTTGGAACGAAATTCGGCAACGTCGCGAACCAAAGTATACGAAGGGTGGAGGAGGAAAGGAGTCGGAACAGTAACGTTGGAGAGAAGTAAGCCGATACCCTCGGGGCCTCATCTCTCCTCTTCTCGAGCACCCGCACTCACGTTCTTCCCAGTCATATATATATATATATATATATATATATATATATATATATATATATATATATATAAGCTATCTGAGATGGGTGGCAATCCTATACCTGGCTCTCGAGTCCCCACCACGTTTCCTCCGTGGCTCGAGAGACCTTTATCCCCACCCTTCATCATCCCGACACCCCACTGGGCCTTACCGGACTCTCCCCGAAAATATAATAAGTTCACGTGTGTATAAACCCCATCCGAGAAAAGAACCGCACAGTGACATCGGAGGTTTGTTACATTCACCGCACGAAAAACTTTCAATTTCACTCGTTTTTTAATCAAATCGATGATGCACAATTTTGTTCGATTTAATTTCGTAAATTGTAATTTTAATTAGTTTTAAATGTTACTCGGTGAGAAAATAAGGATTGCACACTTTTAATAAATAAGACGATTTCGAAATTAAAAAATATGGGAATAAAAATCAATTTAATGTAAAATTGTAGATTCGAGCAATTTTGTTTAAGTATAAATCAATGGGATTTAAAAATGTAGCATCGATTGGTTAATAAAACTCGCACTTGCTGGAGTTTTTTTGTAGAATAATGATAAAATTAATTTATCGCTTCTTGCACGATGCACAGAGCATATTCCCCCTTGGTCCATCAGCTATACGTATAAACCATGGCTGGTACCGTCGCAGGAGAATCGCGCATACACGGACGAATCTAATTAAACGCTAAAACGTTATTTTAAGTTTAATAACGACTATAATGACCTCTCGCGCCCGTTGATGCACTTCTGCGCGACTCTGTTATTATCTAGATTGCATATTTTCTGGTAGATTAAGTTTCCTCCCCTTCCACCTTTCCCCCTTTTTCTCTTGTCTTCTCTTCGTTCTTCCTTCTCCCTGTTTCTCTTTCACGAGGGAAGGGGAGAGTGTGCAAGAAAGAGGGAGAGATAAAAGTCTCCAAGATCGTAATTTCGCGTTCCGGAATGCACGAAGCCCGTTCTCGTTTCTTCCTCGATTCTGTCTCTCTCTCCCTCTCTCTCTCTCTCTGGTCTTCGTCAACGATCGATCGATGTATATATTGCCTCGAATCGATGCAACGAGACCCGCCAGATCGATCGGACATCGAGCGTCGAAGAGAAGCAAAACCTCTCGGAAAAATTCTCGTTTAATCGTATCTGAGGATTGCCTTCGATGACCGTGTGAGGATAAGACTTCTCATTGGTTCTACCGCGATTCTCCATTTGGCTCGGTCGACTCTTCAAACATTTTATTCCGTTCCGCGATACGCTTTTCATTACGTGTCAACCATTGCCGCCGCGCTCTGGAACTCTCGCGCCTTGCCGCGAAACATCGGCGCGAGCCTCTTTAATTCTTTAGTCGCTGAATTATATAGATATATATTTGTATAACTATATAGTAAAGCGATTCTTGTGGCATTGTAAACATGGCGTTGCAATGCGCTTTTTGCAAGAACCAAGACGCATCTACACTCTCGGGTCTTTGAGCCGTACGCTCGAGACATCCCGCGACTCTTTCGCTTCCAGCCAATTACAATGGCGGAAAAACAGTCGCGAATTACACGACTACGGTATTCGAGCTTTTGCGTTATATACCGACGCGATCTCTCGTACTCGCGATGAAAACTTTTCTCTCTCGCTCTCTTTCACTTTGCAATCTTTGCATTGCTTTATTTCGAGAATGTCCACAAAATGCAGTCAAACCGTTGGGGAGATAAATCGTCGTTAGTAACAAGACAAATAATCGTTTTGAAAGTTTGCACAAATTCAGAGAAGCATTCTTCTTCGACCTGTACATAAATATGCAATAATTGTTTTATGTATTTTATGTTGTTTTTTTTGTTGTATCAAGTACCTCCGGTACACGTGAGGAAAAAAGATCGTTGAATATTTTAAACGCGAGTTTTATGATCGAAAAAAATGGTGTATTGAAAGTTCGATACGAATCAAAAAAAATCTGTAACCTCGCGGTTGAACGGTTGCAGTTATTAACTGAATTTTTATTTACCGTACGTGCGTAAAATAATGAGGACTTTTGGGTTTGGGTGTCCAGAGAGCGTTGTTTTTTGTGCCTTCATCCGGTTTCGTACTTTCCTGTTGCTAACGCGAACGTAACTGTACCGACCTTCGCGTATACGAAACGCCTCGTCAACTACCGTGCCGTGTGTAACGAGGGTTAAAAAAAAATTTGTGTCAAACATATGGTCGAAGATCGGGATTCGAGGTATCGCGGACCCCATAATCCGATAATGGCAATTTTCACCACGATGGTACTTACTCGGTGAATGGTAACTGACGTTCCCCCTCATTATCGACCAATGCATATTTATGTATATATATATATATATGTATTGCAATACACATGTATACCAACGGCAATACACGTATCGAAAATATTCGCATACTCGAATAACGTCTCGATACAAGAACGATTATTATACTCCTCGTGCTTTTTGCACAGTTTCAGTTTCCTCCTTTATTTTTTCATCGACGCATTAAAATTGCATTAATTTTGTTTACCTCTCGTACTCGAAAGCAATCGTGTACGACGATGAACTCGTTCTCGAAGATGAACCAATTTTTTCTTTTCAACGTATCGAGAGTGTATTAAAAAAAATCAACAGTACTAAAAAAAATATTGATAAATGAAAAAATTTTATTTATTTTGTTTAATCATACAAGACAGTAATCTAACGATTTAGACAATAAAAGTTATTTACGTAACGTTTCAATTTCGTTGGAGAAATTCGATGTTTCAACTGTATTCGAGTTTGCAAAAAGAAAATCTTTTATTTTCATTCCCTCTCTCTCTCTCTCTCCGCTGATACTTGACCAGTTCATTCCATCGAGTAAGTGAGTAACCAAGCGAAGACTCGCGAGCCAAATACTCTCGCAATGATCACACGTGCGTCAGCGAAAGAGCGACAGAGAGAAAGAGGAGGGGGGGGGGATATACCACGATCCAAACCGCTCCTGGAAAAGTCCATAAATATCTCGGATAATTGGCGAGTGCAAAGCGCGCTGCAACGGCAGGTGCACGGTCCTTCTCTTGGTCATCGTCGTTGTCGTCGTCCGCACATTTTCGCCTCGCTCTTTCTCAGCCTCTCTTCGTCTCGGTTTCTCGGTCCAATTTATATACATATACGGTGTCCGTTTATAGCGAGATGAAGCGAGAGAGACTTTCGTGAAATTACTCTCTTCGTTTAATCGCGTGTCCCCGCGGGCCTTAGCGCGCGAGTGAGACGAGAACGGATGCGAAACCGCGTCGCTGGAGGGAAGAGGGGCCCTCTCTCGCGTATGCCCATCTACGGTCCTTCGAAGGATATACATAACTATGTACACACACATACGAACACGCACATATATGTATAGGTATACAGGTAGAGCAATGCGGCAAAGTCGCGTAAACTCGAGAGATCTCGAACCCTCGATTCTCGTTCTGGACTTCTCGACTATTACAGCCTTACGTACACGCGCATTTAAACAAAAAAGACAAACGTCAATGAAAAAGAAAAATAACTTCGGGGCAATTGCGATACACACTCCTTACGAGTCCGATCAACAATCGCTATATAAGAGAGTTAACTTTTACAACCGCTCGAGATCTCGCGACGCGCTCACATCGAACTCAATCAATCAAACAATGTCGATAAATCATTCGTAATCGTCGCGGGAGGCCCGAGCTAGCGATGTTCGATATTTAATTACTTCGATTTTTGAACCTCGACGTTTTACGAGAAATATCGTTTCGTCACTTTTAAATAGCTTCCTACTTTTGCACGAGAAAAAAATTATGTAAGTATACTTGCTACGATAATGCTTAATTGATCGATTACTTTTATCGCCAATTCGAGCGAGTTCGAGTTTTCGTTCCCGGAGAAAATAAGAAAAATTCGATTCCAAATCGAACGATGCTTTTCACTGGATCTTTGTATTATTTTCATGTTGTTATGTATCATCGTGCTGAGAGAACATATATATATATATACGAAGTGGTCAGTCCACACTGACTCGAACCGTACATTATTAATCATGCGGCGCGCGTCCCTTCGCCTTTTAATTATCACTGGCATCGACTCGAGAACTCTCTCCCTCTTTATCTCACGGCGGAGCAAGCGAGAAGGAAAGTATCCCGGTGTTGGCGTAAGGCCCGTCAGTGAGAGTTTCGCGCACACGAGGATCTCTCACACATGCGTACATGGAAGCTCGAATATACATTGATATATATATATATATAGCTATAACTATATATTTATATACATTGCAACAAGTTCGCGTGAGAGAATCGAATCGCGAATCAAAAATCGACTATTGGAAATTGAATTTAAGATGACCGACGAGAAAGTGATTGGCCATAACTGGCGCGCGCGCACTAACGATCTTCGATATGCATAATGTTTCTGTCTTTCTTGCTTTCTTTTTTCTTTTTCTTTTTTTTCTTTCTCGGTGTAGTAAATTATTTATGATAAAAATAATTGAAATAATGATTAATTAACAATGCATTCGTTTATTCGTATAATTGCAGGTTCACCGTGCGAACACGACGGTATCTGCGTGAACACACCGGGCTCGTTCGCGTGCAACTGCACTCAGGGCTTCACGGGACCGAGATGCGAGACGAACGTCAACGAGTGCGAATCGCATCCGTGTCAGAACGGCGGTTCCTGCCTCGACGATCCTGGGACGTTCCGCTGTGTCTGCATGCCTGGTAAGTGCCCGTTAACAATTTACTTTTTATAGGCGTATGTAGCTTTTCTTAGAGAGATCATACAGAAGATTCGCTACTGCATGTGGTGAATTAACAGCAAAATAGGAAAATCTAATAAAATTTGAAAAAATCACATCGGCTGTTTCGAAAAATGTCCATTAATTATCCAGCGACTCTCGTTCCGTTTAACGTATTTTAATTGTTGGACGCATAGAGGGCGCTGGTATGGCTCGAGTGTGTAAAAGATAGAGAGAGGGAGAGCATAGAGAAGAGAAACTTGGCGATGGCGATTATCGATTATCGATCTTTTCCGGGCAATAAAGCTCTCGGTCTGCGAGCGTTGGTGTCCGAAGAAGCTCTAGAAGGATGGACTCTCTGTCGATCCTCGCTGCATAGCTCTTCACGGTGCTCGGCAAACTCCGAGATCGATGATCGATAATTTCCAAGAAATAGCGGAAGAAAGGAAAGAAGAGAAATAGCCCTGTTAAGGTGCGCGAGAGAAATCCTCGCGTCGAACCCTTGAAAGCCGGTAGGTGTATCATTCCTATCGTGAAATCACGATTCCTATAGCGCCCTCCGGGCCCTTCAACCCCTCTCATTCTCTCTCTCTCTCTCTCTCTCTTTCTCTCTCTCTCGCTCTCGGTCGAGGAAGATATAGAAACTCGTGGAACCTTGCACAGGCTATAAAATCGATTCTCAAGACTCGATATCTACGTTTGGTACACACCGGCGTCTCGCTATTGCGAAATAATTGGTCGATGCGACGCGAGTTAAAGAGATGTTTGATCGGGAAGATAAGTTGAGATTAAAACAATTAAAAATTAAATATTTCAAGAGTGAAATTTGATATTATTTCAAATATTGAAAATATTTCGTTTTCACAACAAATTAAATTAAGTAAATTCACGAATGGTTATTTAGATGAAGATTATGTTATTTAAAAAAAAAAAAACAAATTTATAAAATAATTCGTTATAGAACTTCGTTTTCTGACGGAGTCGACTTAAAAGTTTCAGCAGGAAAGAAACTCCTCCGATTTGCTTCATAAATTGACTTCGCAATCGCTATAAAATCAATTTTCAATCGCGATATAATTGCTCGATCTCGTTAATAAATAGAACAAAAAATTAACATCCGAATAATTTGATGTCGAATGATCGGCTTATTTTTCTAGATGATGATTGCATCCGGTGTTTAAGATAAAATTTGTTCTATAGTTCGCGAATATCGCGAGAGAAATGAGACAGAAAAGGAGAGAGTAGGGTAAAGAGAGAGAGAGAGAGAGAGAGAGAAAGAGAGAGAGAGAGAGAGAGAGAGAATAAACGGAGGATCGAGCCCGGGGCGAAACAAATGGAGCATTAAACGGAGGATAAAACGTGTGCGCTCGTGAAATTGCTGCCATCGATCGGACCGTGAGGGTCTCGCGATCCCTTGGTGCGTCGTCCGTAGCTTTTATCCTCGCGAATCGATTTACTGCGCCGTTTCGAGATTCCCCGAGGAGTCGTGTGGTTGAAAAGAATAGCGCATGGGACTCGTCGATAAACTTCGATGCGAGAACGAGAGATAGATGTATCAAGATAAAAGACGCGAAAGAAATCTTTCATCGAGACGGATTCAATTATAGAGAATTATACGAACGATTTATCGATGAATTTGAGACAGTTTGTATCGAACGTCAATCGGTAACGACACACCGCGTGTTCTGTCTTTCGAAATTAAAAACAAAGAATAAACATTACATCTCAATGGCAATCGATTCGTGAAAGAAAAACAAACGATACACCGTGAGAATTTTTAATTACATTTCAATCATCGAACCCAAAAATTATTACGGATAATTCAAATATATTTATATTTTTCAATAAACCAAAATTAGTTGTTTTATGAATTTCTCAATTTGTTATCTGCTTAAACGCTTTGATTTAATATTAATTAGATAAATTCATAATTATCCGGATGTTAGAATTGTTTCAAGGATTTTCAAACTTTGTACGTCAAGAAAAAAAATGATCAATTTCGAACTTCCGGTACGAGGACGATTAATCGACTCGCGACTATCACGACTTTCATATTTCCTTCCACTATTTCTTTAACTTTCCATCAACCACCGCGACAATTATTATTAAATTAACAAAACGCGTGGGTATAAAATTTGTTTAAACATGAGTGGAAAATGTGAGCCACAAAAAATGACGAATTAAGAAAGGTCCAAAATCGAAAAGATGCGCGAAGAGGAGGAATAAAAGAGCGAAGATCGACCACCTGAAGGAAAGAGAAGTCAGGAAGCACATACAGATAAACGCGTACTACTGAATATCGAGTTATAAAAGCGAGGATTGAAAAAAAATCTAAAAAAAAAACAGAATAAAGAAGAAACGCCGAGAGAACGATGAAAAATTATTTCGTCGGGTATAAAAAAATCGTATCTTTTGTTTTATATACTATAAAATATGATAGCAACCCTGAAGATTCGTGAAACGTGAGACGAGAAAGAAGGGAGTGAGATACGTAGTCCGATTTTGAGAACGAGAATTTTTCTCGTTCCCTCATGGCTTACGTTTATTCTCGATTGAGGGGGCATAAAGGCTTATCTCTTCCTTACCGATAGATGTCCAGATATAAACGATGGGGGTGAATCGCGCCCGCCATTTTGGTACTCTTCTTCGTTTCGGCCAATTCTTTTTTTTTCTTTCTCTCATTTTTATTTCATTTTTATTTCCTACATCACTCCTCTCGACCACTTTTGCTCCTGTCGTTTTTCTCACTGGTCCTTTGTGAAACCCACGGCACATACGAGTTCTCGTTCTCTCGGTCTTTCGCAAGCTTGTCCCTCTGGATCACCTCTCTCTCTCTCTCTCTCTCTCTCTATCTCACCCTCATTCTTCCTGCCGTTTTCGCTCCTTCTAGTTCTTCGGTTACACGAGGAATCACCGCGCCCAGGCACGTTTCCATCGGTGAAAGGATCAGCAAAATAGCGACAGGGAAATCGGATCCGACCGAATTTAATCCCGTTTTTTTATTATTCTTTTATTTTGTTTTTTATTATGTTTGTGTCTTTTTTATCTAATTTTTTTATCACGAATTTCCTGGTACATGGACCAAATTTTGATCAAGATGTGCATTGAATTAACCTAGAATTTAGCGAATTGCCAAAATAAGTATAATTTCGTTTTACAATATTTATAGTTATTACGCATCTTACTATATATATTCTTTTTTATTTTATTTATATTATTTTTATATACTTTTCATCTCATTTTTTTATCACGAATTTCCTGGTACATGGACCAAATTTTGATCAAGATGTGCATTGAATTAACCTAGAATTTAGCAAATTGTGAAAATAAATATAATTTCATTTTACAATATCTATAGTTATTACGCATCTTACTATATATATTCTTTTCTACTTTATTTATATTATTTTTATGTACTTATCATCTCATTTTTTTATCACGAATTTCCTGGTACATGGGCCAAATTTTGATCAAGATGTGCATTGAATTAACGTAGAATTTAACGAATTGCAAAAGTAAATATTCAATTTTATAATATTTACAAAATTGTGTATATATATATATATATATATATATATATATATATATATATATATATATACATCTACTTTATCAGAAACAAAACGGGCAGTTCGAGGGAAAGACCTACCGGCCAGATTCTATCTCTTTGGCATTAACGTACACGCCTGCCGAGAGAAAAGTCCCGGGCCTCGTTCAAGGATATATTCTTCGTTCTCGCGAGCCCCCGCGAGACTTTATCTCAAATCTGTGCTTGCAACTCTCTTCCTCGGAACTGTATATACGTATACGCTATAGCTGGTTATAAGCAAACGGCATAACAGCGCACGCGGCATTTCCTCTTCACCGATCTTACCTCATCTCTTTTCTTTCTATCTCTCTCCTCTCTCTCTCTCTCTCTCTCTCTCTCTCTCTCTCTCTCTCTCTCTCTCTCTCTGTCTTCTTTTCCCTCCGTCCGTTTCTCCTCTCTTCTACCTTGCTCCCCTTATCCGTCTATCGTTCATTCTATGTTTTCTCGTCGTTTCAGGATTCCTTCGTATCCATCCCCCTCTTCGTCTCTCCTCCATCAACCTCCCACTCCTCACCCTTATACGAATCTATGTGTGTGTGCCTGTGTTTCATACGAGAGTTGACCGAGACGTGATGGACCTCTCATGGACACCGAACTCACGTATAGCCAGTTACCACGAGAAGTTATACGTAATAAGAAATAAACTAGACGAAGATTTCTCCGGTGGACGAGACGCGTCGACATCAACTAAATTGGTTCAGATCTCCGGATTACGATTGCGTCTCTCATTCCCCCCCCCCCCCCCTCTCCGTCTCTCTCTCTACCAACGTCAGAAGATGGAAAACATCGTGTCACGCTCTCCTTTACTTCTTCTTCTTCTTTCCTTTCTTTCGACGATTTTTTACTTTTTCCCCACAAAAAGAAATTTTACAACTATAGGTCTGCGACTATGCAGCCACGTCACGGTCACGTTTCTTCAGTTTTTCCAAAAGCCAGTTTGGTATGAACCGTAGACGCGTATACCATGTAGATATAAGCGACCGATTCCAGTTAGTGCAAACGTGACCGTCCGGGTGACTTACCCTAGAACAGATCCTCGCTGCGATAAAAACGAGAACGACTCTCTCGGAAAATTACGATTGCTAGTGTTTTTTTTTCTGTTTCTTCTCTTTTCGTATTTCGTTTTACGTGTCACGAATTAGAAGGTAAAAAAAAAGCAAGACAAAGACTCTTCTGTTTTCTCACAAAACGACACGAGCTCGTTTTGTTTAGCCATGAAATGACACGATTTTTAAAAACTTCCAGTTTTCCTAATTTTTCTTCACTTCTTCTTTTTTTCTTTTTTGAAATATCGACCGTGACTTTTATCGTTCGGTGAATCAAACAGGTGAGACCCTTTGTACACAGTTTTTCCCACGTATTTATTATCGAAATCTTGCTCGAGCTATTATTAAGCTATTAGAGATAAAATACCGTTTGAAAAAAATGAAGAAAGATAAATAAATAATAACGCTCGGTTTTACGATTAATAATTAGCTCGTCGCGGCAAATATCAAAATTTAATTAACGAAAGAGCAATCTTACGTTGATACGTAGCTAAAAGTTCAGCGACCCGTAACTTTCAAGAATTCTCAAACGCGAGCGAAATATAATAATAATAATAATAACAATTATGGGAATAATAGTAACAATAATAATATAGAAGGCGGCGTCCATAGTCAAGAGCGAATCTCGTGACGATTAGTCACGGACAGTTCGTCTATATATGGCCCTTTGGAAGTTGAATCACGGGAGAAAGAGAGATGGAAAGAGAGAGAGAGAGAGAGAGAAGTATAAAACACTCGGCAAAAGTCATATTACCGGGGTATAGAAACGAGAACGTGTGTGCGTCCATGAGCAAAAGTGCATTCAGGAGACGCGCGAGTCTCGGCGAACGTGAAACGCGGTTTATACAAAAGAGGGTTGGCGAGCGTGGTGAGATTTCTATAGACGCGAAAGAGAGAAGACTCTCTCTCTCTCTCTCTCTCTCTTTTTTTTCTCTCCCCCATTTCGCTCTCGTGCCTCTCGGCGCTCTTCTCAACTGGAAATAGCCAATTTGAGGGAACACAAAAAACGAAATCGCGCTCACCGGACACCGGGTTATGCGTGCGTTGTCACAACTGTGTACGATCTCTGGCACGTCAACCGGACGTTTTTGACGTTTTTTCTTTTTTTTTTTATTATTTTTTCTTCATTCGACCATTCTTCGTTCTCCTTGGCTCGCGATCTCGTCTCTCCCAGCGATGGAGACAACGTCAAAATATTTTTATTACGGATTCTTTTTATTATCCGTGAAGAATCGATTCGAAGCGAGAAACGTTAATTCGTCGCGTTTGGAAAATGTTTCTAATCACGATCGTTTTATTACAGCGGAGATTATTAATTCGGTGATATCTGGGTGACGATGATAATCGTAATTAAAAAGTAAACTTACCGTGCGATCGTTACGTCGGGAATAAACGTAATAAAAGCGCCTCGTGAAAAGTTTACTTTTCTCTCGTATTAAACTTAGTTAACGGATTCGTTTTGATATTTTACGAGCGACGGAGACCTATTTTTTTAATAAAATAATAATAAATTTAATAAAAAATTTTAATATATAAATTATATATATTAAATATTATATACTTTTATATATATATATATATATATATATATATATATATAATTATATATATTTATATTATATATAATATAATTTTATTTATATTATATATAATATAATTTTATTTATATTATATATAAATAAAATATATTAAATATAAATATATATTATATTTAATATATTTTTTAATAAAATAAATAATAAAACATCGACAAAATATCCCGGTAAAAAAAGAAGACTCGCATCGCTCTATTTAAATCTCTAAATATCGATAAATACCAACATTTTTCAGAAAAATATTTCCTACCTCGATAATTGATAGAACTGAAAATTAATTAATTCACAGCTGTGATAATCGATTAACGATATGGCCGTCACGCTGTGTAACCTAGAAAGAGAGGAAAAGAGAGAACGGAAAAAAGAAGCGAGGAGAATCCACGAGTGCTCGAGCTTATCGTTATCGCAGTCTCCCCCCGCGATAACGCTAATTGCAAGCTCGCTTGGCACACGCTGAGGATTACCACTCGGCGGCAAACTCTGCGTATAGTCGATATAAAGGACCTCGTCGAGGTCTCTCCTACCTGCGTCTTCCCTCCTGTACACGCATTTCTCCCTCTCTCTCTCTCTCTCTCTCTCCCTCCCTCTCTTTCTTCCTCTATCTATCTATCTCGCTTTTCCATTCCTCTCGCATCTCCACCAAGCTTCATTTTCTCTCATTCTTCATAGATATTCTCCTCGGGCTTCTCCCGTTGCCTCGTTCCGCCGTGAGATGCTCGTTAAGTTATACCGGCTCTCGGCAGCTACCGCCTTCCACTCACTCGCCGCGTGTGTCTCCCATCCACAATTCCCAAGAGTTATCGTATTGGCCAACTACGAGTCGGTTGATGCCAGACCTCGTGTTACGAACGCATGAATTTATTTCTACGAGTCCGTACCAATATAATGTATATAGAATCATCGTTCGTGTTTTCGCTCGTGCACATATAGTTATACTCGCATAACGTTTGCTCAATTTTACGTGTATAGAGGTAAGAAGGTAGTCGTGGAAAGAGACGAGCGAATTTTCTGAAGGCAAAAGAAAAAACTCTTTGGCGCGTAACGTATGTACGTATCTGAGGAACGATGCGAAGATACTTCCAATCTGTCTCTCGTGAGGTTTGTCGTGTTTCCGTCGTTATATTACGGAATCGAAGGGCCACCGTCTTGAATTCTTCTATTCGCTTCTATCTTTCTCTCTGTGACTCGTAACAGTTTGCCGCCCCCCTTCCACTCCCCCCTTTACTATATATATATATATATATATATATCTGTATATGTAAATATAGTCGATCCTAGCGGCGATCGAATCTACGAAGGGAGATCGACAGACTCGCGGAGGTCTCGGTCTTCTCTCGTCCTCCTCTCAGGAATCAAGCTACATATACGTATATACGCGGAGAGAAGATGCATCAGTCAGATGCATCGACTGCTACCTCGCTCTTGGTTACAAACCGGGAGTCAACTTCAACTTTACAGGTTCATATTACATATACGACGTTCCAGACACTCGTTAACTATTCCTCTGCAGGTTTTGATTTTTTCGATAGGAATACCAATAATGTTTTATCTAATTAAAAATAATTAGGAGAATAATTTTTCGTTTTTTCTTTTTTTTTTTTTTAAGAATTTCATAAATTACCTAATTTTTATATCATATTAGAGAATCATTGTTTATTTAATAATATCCTAAAGCATCTTTTTTCACAATAACTAACTTATGGAAATAAAACGTTATTATTTCAATTTTTATATTTTTTTGAAAAATTCAGAAAAATTTTTACGACCTCGAAAAAATTGATATTGGCGTTTTATTGTTATCATTGTGATAGTGTTTGATAATAGAGTTTAGTTAGAATGTACGAGAAGTATGAAGCTGCGTAGGTTGCGACCCTGAACTTGGCACAGGTAAATCTTCAACAGATCTTTCTTTCTCCCTCTTTCTCTCTCTCTCTCTCTCTCTCTCCCTCTTTCTATCTATCTATCCCCTTTCTATCTTCATGCACTGTGTGCATAGATATCGTCTCGGTCATACATACAGATATATATATATATATATATATATATATATATATATATATATATATATATATATGGAGAAGTAGACACGACACCTCGTTAGAGAGGCGTTAGTTAAAATTCCTTCCAAGTTCTCTCCTTCGCGCCCGTCTTCTCCGAGTCGACATCTTTCGCTTCCTCTTCTAGTACAGTCCTCTTATTATCCTATGGCACAATACCGTATGCACCTACGACTCTTTTTACACATAATCGTTGTACCGACACTGTGTTCGAGCTCTCGCGTGCGTTTACTCGTGCGCGATATGTCGTAAGAAACCCCGAGCTCGGTTAAACGATTGTACGCGCGATGCACATATCAGCCACGTTTCTTATTTGCTAAGCGAACGAAGAGGAGAGGTAGACAACGATGAAATAATCCATCTCGTTGCTTTCGAATAATTGATAGCGCGCGTGTGAAATTTCGTTTGAAATAATTCAACCAGCTACAGTGGATGTTTAAATGAGAAAGATTGAACTGTAATGATTCGAACTAATTTTGAAAAAATTGAAGATATAACGATTAAATATCGATTAAATAATTATGGGAATAAAATATTTTTCATTGAACTTTAATTGAATAAAAACTTCGTTCAAATTTCATTGAGAATCACGTTTACGGTGAATAATATTGACGAATCGCGTCACGGATAACACGGATGAATGAAGTAAAAGTGAGAAATTTTGTTTCCGTATTGAGACGACATTCTTTATCGGCATAGCCGGTTTTCGTAAAAATCTCTCGTTATTCGAATAGCTTTTAAAATAACTTTTCAATCCAGAGTGGTGTCATTTTACCGATGGCAGTCGAGATGTGAACGGTAGGGTATGCCTTTGACTCTGTCGCAAAGATCGTAACAACGCACTTTGGTATTCGTGTATTTAAAATGCAAATGGTGCATTCCTCGTTTCACGATTTTTCATCGTTCGACGACGCCTGCAAGAAAGAGAGAGAGAGAGAGAGATCGGTTTCTCCACGTGACGAGGCGCGTCCCCATCGATTCGATCTCTGGACGAACTCGGCATTGCCTAAAAGTCTTTCGGAGAATGCAGTCTGTAAACACAAGAAACTAACTCGCCCGAAGCGAAAAGGCACGATGAGAAAAGAGCCGGAGAAAAGTGAGAAAGACGATACTTCGTATCGAGAACTCTCACTCCGTCTTTGCAATCCCTAAAAGGCTCTCCGCCAATAAAGGCGTTGGTTCCTTTCGATACTTTCGTCCGGATCCTCCCAAACGTTCTCTCGCGCGTGATGAGATGCGGATGGGCCGAAACGAAAATCGAAGACTAATTCGTAAGAAACAAATCTGCGAATGTTTCAATAATGCATGTCCGGTAATCTTGCTCGTTCGATCGGCGACGAACCTGTGCGGCTCGTACCAACGTATTCCCTAATTAAAATAAATTAAACGTACGAGAGAAACAAACTTCCCGCAATGTTTTTTGTCCGATTCGATTCGACAACGTGTTCTTTCTCTTATTTCTATATCGATCGATCGATCATCAATTTATTATTTGTTTCCATCGTCAAATTTGTATTAGCTCAGAAATAAGCGTGAATAACATAATACATTTATTCACGCTCATTTTCACGAAGAATTAGCGAAGTTACGGTCGATTCTCATTTCCTAGAAACAATAAATCGCGAATGAAATGATCCGTGAAATATCCGAAAGTCTCGTTCGAAGATCTTCCTTTTTTTCCCATCTTGAAGAGGAGAAGACGAAGGACCTCCCTCGTGTATTCGAAACGCCTTATGCAGATCTCATTTTCTTCGGGTGAATTCCCGCGCGCGCTCTTGCGGTCGCGCACTCTCGTTTCTTTTCTCTCGCCCGTGTTTCTTTTATTCCCTCTTCCGTTCCTTTGTCCAGCGACTATTTCCTCTTTCTCTTCTCTTAGGGAATAATATTTTTCTCCCGCCTTTCGCAATCACCCACGACCTCGCTTCACGGACCACCCGGAATAACGTTTCGCGGTGTTCGCGAAGAGTATTGCATTAATTTAACGGATGAACGAACTCGCGGAATGGAACGTGTATAATAACGATCGATTGATATTCTTTCAATTTTCTTACTCCACCTTCGACACAGACCCGATTTCTTCATCTCAATTTTCTCATTATTTTTTTTCCTCTTTCTCGTATTATCTTTATACATTTTTATTTCACCAACTCGTCGTCTTCTCGTTCGTTTGATTCATCGATGCTCGTTCGCGCGTATTTACGAACCTTTTTTTTCACCCGCCGCTCGTAAAAAACGAATCTCCGCGGCTCGTGGGTGCCACCCCGAAACACCGATCGAATTTATGCGCGATCGTTTAAGAAATAAAT
>JAPYZU010002682.1:0-23006 GCA_030523005.1 Tryphoninae sp. B BG-2022a
TGTACTACACCACATAGCGGGATTTATTTTAGAGACTCGACTACTATACGGATACCATTTGTATCAATATATATCCCCAAGAATCGCTTGTTTTTACAATTTAATTTATAATATGTATACAGAATTTATAGAACTATAAGTTAATTATATTCAAAACAAATATATATGTATATACATGTAACGGAAAGAGCACGTTATTGCGAGATGCGTATTCCGTGTTTGCATCGATACGTGACAGTTTGTCGAGAAAGGCTCATTGTTATACTATAATTACCGATTGCGATTAATACGACTGTAGTAGCTACAGATCAAACAATAAGATCCGTCCCCTGTGACGGATCTTGCACTTTGTCGTCTTGTTGATACGATATTATTGTATTCGGTAAGGGACATTTTACTTCGAAAACAAATTCAGACAAATTACGAGAGGCTCGGTGATAAGAAAAATTCGGTCGGATCACAGACTGTTCAACGTATGATTGTTCTGCTTTACCATGCATCCGTCCGTGAATCGATGCCCTCATGGAGAGTACCGATTAAAGTTGTGCCATGTATCGATTGCCATAGCGGATTTTTAGTTTACGGAACTTTCATGCTCTTCAACTGAGAAAAAGCAATGACAATTATCGAGGGTGTGACAAATATAATCTTGTCGATGGGTACTTTGGAGCTAATAAACAATGTGTGTAACAAGCATCGTGTAAAAACTTATGAACTTACTTCGCCTGGTATTAATTAATTCATTAAAATCTAATTTATTTTAAACTTACGGTTACCATATCGATAATAAAGAACGTATGTTATACAACGAAATCTTCCTGCGTAGAATATTTACTTACACCTTTTTTATTAGTCGTTGTTCACTGTACCAACAATCGATCTTATATTATCCTCGGAAATTTGCCACGTGGTAGCAGACGACAACAGAGAGACAGAGAGACTTTCTCCATCATCGACAAAATTACATTACTATTTTATTATATAGAGAGTAGCGTCATCCGCGAAGGGGAGACCATTCCTCAAACCGGAAGAAGATCAGAGTCTGCTGCGTCTGCTGGCTGCAGAACATGACATAAAAAAAGATCATAGCCGCGGTGGCTTAAGCTTGTACATGAAAAGCGTACGAAGAGAGAGAAGGAGAGAGAGAGAGCGAGAGAGAGAAAGAAAAGAGCTGTCGCGTTTCTTTGTACGTAATTCGGCCTCGATAGTTTAGTGAAGAGCGAGAATGAGAGGAATGAAAAGGAAAACGAATCGCGTAGGTAACGCAGAATAGGAAAAAAAGTGGTGGACACGAAAAGAAGGGAGGTTATCTGGTTATGACGGGAGTCGCAAGAAGAAGGGAGTGAGAGAATCGCTGGGTGTGCGCGCGAGAGAGAGTCAGAGACAGGAAAACTGAGTGAGACTGGTTGCTCCCCCTTGCGCAGTGATTGATCCTCTCGGTAAACAGGTGCATTTCGATCGGACGCCGATTAGTTGGCGTTGTTGGTGCGCGCCGAGTACGTTACGAGTTTGTCTAATGTAAACCTGTGTTCGGTTCCGTGTGCTGTGGTGTGTGCACTCGTGGGCACGATGTTGAGCCACACGTTGCCTCAAACACGCCTGTTCCTTCTCTAATATCCGTGAGAAAAAAGAAAAATTACCTCGTGCGCGTTCCGGCCGATAATCGACGATCACATATATCCGCCGTTTCCGACACTCGCTTTTTCTACTTCTTTTTTCCATCCCTTCTTCTTCTTCTGGTTCGTGTATTTCGCAGCCCTTTTCGTGTATCATCTACAATCGTTCATTCATTAATACTGTAACGTGGTGTGTGACGGCATGAGTGTTTACAACGCAGCGTCGGCCGCTGCGTCGGTTGCGGCTGCTGCGGGGACGCCCGAGGGTGCCGACGACTGGGTTGAGTTCTGTAACAGACACGCCCGCGCCTCCGCCTCCGACTTTGCCAAGGCCTTCTGTACCTACGTCAGCCTCAACCTTCCAGAAAGCGCACGGGCCACGTTATCTCATCGTGACTTTTTGAGAAAGTTCGTCGACACATTCTGTGAACATTTCGAAAGCGAATACCTCAGACGAAGCGCGAGGTCTGTTGTGAATTGTAATTTATCAGTGACCTTACTATCACTATCGTTCTTCCTCTCTACACTCATGTCCCTTGTGTCGTACTATTTCTTTTCCTCACTTTTTTTCCAAGTGTATACAATTGCCTTTGCTTTAATATCGTTATTGAGATACACCAGCTGTGACATCGTCGAGGATCATAAGATTTCAGAGTACCTCGTCGATTGACCCATGGTTCTAATCATGCGCCACTTCTCAATCATGTATTTTAAACCACTGATTCTGCTTCCAGTTTTCTTTTTAATTTTGTACAATTTGTAGGCGTGTAGAGAAAAATAAATGTTTGGTTTATATTATCCCTATTCTGAAACTTCAATTAAAATTCGTACACTAAAAACTTTTGAATGTATCAATGATGGTATTGATGAAAGTAATCCCATGTAAAATGTGAACGATTTAATTTTGGCATTTTTTCTAAGTGCCGAGTAACTATACAAAATGAAACTGTAACATTTGTTTTTACTTTCAAAGAACATTCAGTCTTGCCTATGCTGTTTGTATTGCCCTCAGTTGATGATTTTGTAGTTGTCTTTGGACACGAATAGAAATATTGCACAGCAAGATATTTGTCTAATTTTGCAGATTAAAAATGTCACTTGAGTAACGTATCTAGAGCTGGAACTGGTTTGTCCATAGTTATTGAACAGTGGCATATGAAGTAGTTTAAAGTAAGAACGATAGAACGAAAAGCAACTCCTACATTCATTTCTTTTCCAACTTTTGTTCCATATAATTCTACTCATCTAATTTTATAAACATGTGTTTTCATTCCTTATTTCATAAACGAAAATCGTTACAGATCTCCGTCGTTCCATGATACTCGACATCCAGCCTCGAACGATCGTGAAAATAGCAACTCCATAAGCCAGAACAACAGAGTTCCCATACGAGCCGCATCGCATGAGGAGTTCAGCGACTACTCAGAACAGGATGGCGAGACTGTGTCACCCAAGCCTGTGCACAAGCCCTTCTTCAGACGATTGTCTTTTAAGGGCCTCAAAAAAGGCAAGGGTTTCTTTCACAAACAGCAGAGTGACGAGGTCGAGCTTTCGCACAGTGAGCATCGTCGAGATAAGCACTCGAAAGCGAAGCTCTCGAAAATCGTCGTTGAATGCCGAAAAGAGGGTATAGTGAATTCATTGATGGGCGAGAACGCAGACGGGACGCAAAAATGGGAAAAGTCGCGTCTTGCACTTATCAAAGCCATAGGTGGTTATATGTTGGAATTCTATTCACCACCAAAAGCTGTTAAACCGCGGGACGGTGTATTCTGCTCAGCCATAACCGAAGCGAGAGAGACAACGGCACTGGAGATGCCCGATCACGAAAATACGTTTGTACTGAAAACCCAGAATGCTGAATTCGTGATCGAGGCTCACGACTCAAATGACATGCGATCGTGGCTTGCTACGATCAAATATTGTATGAGATCGGTGCATCAGAATTCTATGACCTCAGGAACGGCCAACAATGATGTCACGAATGACGGTTTGGCCCATGGAACAACGGGAGCTGGCGACAGCGATCGTTTAAGGGCAAATTCGGCTAGCAAAAGTTCGCGATCGGGTCACGATCACGTCGATGAGCTCGGAAATCCCCCGGAGTTGCCACCAAGACTTCGTACACGTAGCAACAGCAATCTTGAGTTGTGCTCCTCGCAACAGGAGATTGAGCAAAGTAAGTATTTAACAATATTTTAACGTCACTGTATTATCGTTGCATACTTATGCGTGGTTTCACGGCACTCTACCAAGATCGGATGCTGCTCAGCTCGTTTTGCACAATGCTGCAAACGGTCACGGCGTTTTTCTCGTCAGGCAGAGCGAGACAAGGAAAGGAGAATTTGTTCTTACGTTTAATTTTCAAGGAAGAGCGAAGGTAATATCTTTCATCCGACTGGGCAGTTTGTTTCATTCAAAGAACATTATCGTTGTCTTTCATCGTAATGTATCGATTTACCTTTGTTGTTTTCCTTGCAGCATCTGAGAATGACGCTAAACGATCAGGGCCATTGTCGAGTACAGCATCTCTGTTTTCCCGCGATTCTCGATATGCTAGATCACTTTCGTGAAAATGCCATACCTCTAGAATCTGGCGGTACCGCTGATGTGATGCTCACGGAATTCGTAGTCGCTAGCCAGGCAATGAGAGCCGCTCATCCAACAGTAGCGAGTGCTAATGCTCAGCAACTGCAGGAGAGAAGGCCAGCCGCAGCCCCGGAGCCCAGAGAAGTAAGAGCCAGCACCGGAAGTCTCACTCCTCTCGAGTGAGCGCGAGTGGCCGACTCCCCACAGTCTGAAGTCTAAACTGCAGACAGTGAGTAGATAAAAGAAAAAAACGCTAAAGCGATGATCCCTTTGTTTGAAATAACGAGAATTCGTAGAAAAAACATTAGCTCACAAATCAGCTAAAATAGCATCATGCCTCGAGACTATTTTGTGATAATTGAAAGATGATTTTTGTGCCGGTGAAAACAGAAGAGGCAATAATAACAAGTATAACGCGTCGAGATTCTTGCAATCGAAGTATGGTATACCAAACGTTGGACCGTGGGTGAAGGGGCTCGCCTTCACACAAACGTTCCCTCAACTTTTTCCAACGATGACCAATTTCTCTCATTTTAACTTTCTTTGTCTGTATTTTCGATTCTCGATGTATTTTCCTTTGAGTGTGTGTATGGTGTGTGTGTGTGTGTGCGTGCATCTGTGTGTTTATTTTTTATTGTTTTCCGTTCGATGTTTCTGATTTTACATCTTGAAGTAAAATACAGACGATCTGAGCATATAAAAAAAGTTTAGTATCCTGAATAATGTGCAGGTACAGACGTACGGGGGTTCAATAAGGATCAGGGCAGAATCGTTGGAGCCACTTGCACAACAGCAGAGCTCCAATACGGAACAGCAAGCGACGACGGCAGCGGCTTCTTCGTCCAGCGGTAGGGCGGTACAGAACGCTTACAGTTTTCTTTGACGCTGGATTCGCAGCACTCTGCCGTCTGGCTATCGACTGGTCAGCCCACCGGATTGAGAACATGGTGTTGTCGATCTACCACGCGCGTATTCACAAAAACCAAAAGTGCGAGTCTTCCGATCGTTGTAATATGCACATTACATGAGGGAAAAACACACACACACTTTGCGTGTTACAAAAACAAAAACAAAAAACTCGCAGTGCTTGATCCGACAAGTTCGTTCACTCGAATATTTGGTACTAAAAAGGTGGTCTGACCACTGCCTTTTATACCAGAAGCTTTATAATTGTATACGAGCCCCACTTACTTCCTAAGGTTTATTATTTTTGAAGCTGCCACCCTTATTTTTGAAGCGTACGTTATCTTGCGAAATTTAGATTTGTGAAGAAAAAATCGCTTTGCAAGAGATAAGCGAATGCAATTGGAGTTTAGTGTCGCGTATTCAAATACGAATCCAGATCTTGCACAAATTAGTATATTTTCGTGATGATACTAGATCGTCGCGAATACTTGTAAATATTTAATACTTTTACAAGTCGCAACTACAACGATACGGATCACAACCATTATTGCCCCGCGAGAACTCTTCAAGCCGTTTTGAAACTTTTTTTTTAAAGTCTCACTCGTGTCCCTAATCCAACACGATTGTTGTCTATTATCATTTACCCGAACTCTTGTGAATTTGTGAAAACTCGCGCATTACCCTTGGCGAAATGAATTCGATTCTTCGCCATGAAAGAAAAAAAATGCAGAACGTTCTGCATTTCCTCATAAGACTGGATCCAAATATCTTTTTCAGATTTCCGCGACGCTTGTAGTTTCTTGTAGCGACTCTACCAATAACTTTCTTTGATAACAAAAAAAAGAATGCTGGATTTTGTGTGTGTGTGTGTGTTGTCGGTGCTAAAAGGAATGTGTCTGCGACAAGAATGAAACGAAGAGTGACTTGCCGCGGTTTCCAAATATACCTATATTTTTTTCTATGTCTGAAAATACTCAGATTTGTTTGTTAGTAAATTTGTTTGGTCAATTGTGACGATTGTCACGTCGAAATCAAAAGTTACGGTCGCCACAGTACTTAAGTCTCTAAGTAACGATTTAACGACTGTTTTTGCGAGTGCAAAAAATAAAACGAATGAAGATACCGTAATTTTATGATCGATCGAAGCCAACGAAGCTCTCTGTGTCTTCAACTTTGCGTCTACCTGCTAGTCTCCTCAGTCTGATTTTCACTCGACATCTTCATACGATTTTTCCTTATACCGTACGATGATGAAAGATCAGAGAGCTCAACTCTTCCGTGACTCGCATTTTTGTTTGTTTTGTTTAAATCTGTAAATACTGCAATTATGTATGTCGTTTTTTTATGTTTAGAGAATATATGCACATGCGAATTATATTGTATTGAAACTTTGTACTATTTTTTTTTTCATCATCGACGATATTGTGTGGATTGTACGAAATCCAATGTACAACTGAGAAAACAGAATATTTATATCTTGTGTAATGTACTCAAGCCGATCGCTAACTTGATTGTTGAATGGAATAAACGGATTTGCTTTTTTGGCGATATTGTGGCGAAGCAAGAAAACAGAAAGAAATTATCAAATTGCGAGAACATATCTCACGCATGATTATGATTTCGAGACTTTCCCCAATGTCTGAGACGTTCCTCATACGACGCAATCGCACGTGGACTGTGTCCGTTCGTAGACAATGATAATTATAAAATGTACGTCCCTTTCTGCAAGTCGCACAAAACTCGCGATAACTGTTGTTCGTCCTATGTCTCAGCGAATAAAATAAAAGCACGGAAAGTTGAAAGAACGAAAAAACCGACCAGTGTACTCGAGCTTTGTATCGTCTTACCGCTGAATTGTAACAAAGATTCCATCGTGATGTGTTCCATGAGGCGCGCCTCCACGGAATATCGTAATTGCCGTGGTTTTTATGCCAGAATTAAATACGTGAGAATTCATGTACAGTACTCTCTAGTCTAAATAAAAATAAGCTCCGAAGGAAATCAACCATCTCGTACAATCATTATTTAATTTCAATGTTATTGAATACAATTGTATTTTGTGTGTACAATCTAATCATCGTCGTCTATAATCGGTGATATCTGCAAAAACGCAACGACCGGATATAAATTGTTTCAAAACAGGTGGAGCATCGGCTACTTTGTACGATTGAATCCTTACGTAATATTCCACATAACAAGGTGTACCCTCGTCAGTCTTGACCATGTATTGGAAGCATAACAATCCGTATTCATTTGTTCTCAGAGACACTTTGGTCGCACAGCCTAGTGCCTTCATGGCTGGTTTGATGTGAGAAAATTTGTAGCAAAATGTCGAGGGTGCTGTGCACTGAAAACTATCAACCAACTTGCTGTCGTGTGGCAATTCCATTCGACAAAGACCTCCAACACTCTGGGTACTGATTCTGAAATAGGGTGACTCAGGCGAGAGTAGCAACTGATCAAAAGAGATATTAGTGTACGTATCCCAACTGACTGAGGATGGGTCTACATTATCCACTTTCCATTTCGTTTACCTCCAATATTTCGCTAGTTGGATCCACCTCATTCAAAAAATCTTTTAACAATTCCGTTTGCAGTACAACTTTATTTAATACGGTTTCAGGATCTAAATGGAAGTCCACCAATTCATCCGGTTGCTGTGTCTTTAACGAACAATCTGTTATTGTACCATCTTCTTCTATCAGTACAGATACAGGATGACCCGCACCCTGGGAGAAATAGCAGAATGAAAATTTTATCTATAGATCTCTCAACTGTAGTCTATTTGTATACTGTATAAAGAATATATGAGATTATTGTTACTTTGTAAAACAGCTGAAGAGCTACGTTTGCATTCGGGGCAGATGACATGCTGCTCCAAAACATTCCTAGGCATTCTACCAGCACTATTAAGTTTATTTTGAACCTCACATCCTCTTTGATACTGAATTCTTCAAAAACATCGTTAGGTATGTAACAGCTACCTTGCATACATTTGGAATCTTCCACTGTAACCCTGAGGCCATTGTCTGTAGCCGAGCATGTTGCACTCTGAGTGTAGTAAAAGTTAAATTCGACTTATAGAAAGAATTTGGTAAAAATTGTCTGCTTATCTTTTGATTTCGTCCTTACCGTTTTAAAGTTAACAGATCTCAAGAGTTGAACGAAAGTTTTGAGATTGCCCAATTTGGCCACAAACACATGGTCATTAGAGACCGGCGTCATCCTGTTTATAGGAAATTTGGTATAGTGACAAGCTTCTGAATTGAGCAGGAGTTATCGTCCTAGAAGACAATTTTTGAGTGTCTATAGTAGCTAGCCAGGCTGCAAGAACATGTTTGCAAGTATACTCTGAGCATTCTCCTAAGACTTGGTATCTGGATAATTAAAAACAGATCTTTCGTAAGCATGGTCATTGATTCGAATAAATTATGCGAACCCACAATAATGAGATTTATAATCAAGACCTAAATGCAGCACAGGGACAAAAATTTAGTTCTGGATAAATCATGTAAGCTTTGCCAGAGTAGCCCTGAATCTGCAAGAGCCAACGGGCACAGTTTCTATCCTCTGTTGATCCAACTTGTCCTGTTTCGGCCACAGAAATACGAGTTACTCTGCCTGCCTCGTACAATTCTAAGGCACGTTCAACTGTTCCGCCAAAGACTTTGTATAGCGTCAGCAAATTTGTTGGAGAAACTGTAAAATGAATATTGTATAAGGAAAGTAATTTGTGGTGAAGTATACAGTTTTTATCGCATATACATACACGTGCCTTCCTTTTCAAAATCGGCGACTGATTTTTCGAGTACGCGCTTAGCAATATCGCGCTCAATTAGATCAAATTGTCTTGATAAATTTCTACTAGTAGACGCCTCGTCGTTATTCATGTGAATATTCTTCAGATTATTTTTGCCTGAATAAACATAGTGACCATGGTGTCACATGGTGCGACCGGTGTAAACACTTTGGAGTTCATAGCTGGACCGTTGTCGTTCGTCAGACGAGATCTGATAAACATAAACGATATAGACCCTGCTTGCCATCTCGTCGCTAATAATGGAATTAATTGTTGAGTTTTACCGTGCGATTTTCATGTCGGTAACACAGAATCTGTTGGCTGCTTGCATATACACCATTTTTATATTTTATAGTAAATACTGTGAACGAAGCGAATGTACCCGGAAACTGTCTGAACGTTGCTTCAGTTGTGACAAGGCGTTGAACACTAAGATTGATGTAATAAACAGCGATTAGAGGGGAGATCAACAATGCTCGACAAAAATTGAGTTCTCAACTCGAGAGTTCGTTCTGCGACACCTAAGTGGCCAACGATAAATTTTTTTGTATCCACGTTACGTTCGCGGTAAGCTATGGTAGTCATATATGGCGAATACCATGGCGATGATTTAATTAAAGCCTTTTTGGAGGGAAATAAATGTTGACCCCTGGATAGTTAACATTCTAGATTGACTTTTGATACCGTAGCGGGGGGGTCGACATTATTTTTCGTCCAAAAAGATTTTGTAGGGTGATTACCATTGAGTATACATGTGTTAAGCGCATGTCGAGGTACGTTTCCGTTCCTACTGTATCGACGTGAATGCTCTAAGTTCCTGTGTAGTCAGAGTTCTTTTTTACCACGGTTGGATGTCGCTAGTGTCGAATTTCAAGGTAGCGAGCATTCTTCTTTGCCGAGACTAGGTTGTGAGTTCCAGGGTCACAGATTATCTTCTCTCTGTTATTGTGTATTCTTGTATACTGTCTTTGTGAATTTTTGCCGTCTAGTTTTGTTTATCAAGCTATCTATGGTTTCTCGATAAATAATTGCAACAATTATCGATACTGCCAGTTCAATTGCTCAGTATGAAACATAGATAGGTTTGACCGACGATAACTTTATCCTCAAAACCAAACATATTTCTTAAGGTTTTACATAAGAGAGGTTAAACGTTGTAATTGTGTTCAAGATCCAGGCACGGAAGGAAAATGTCTGTAGTCCAGGATATATGCGAAGTAAAAAAGGATAGCGATGGAAAAAACGTAAATACCATATCGTGCACTTTTTGTCCTTCGAAGATACTTAATCGTGGCACTTCCACATTAGTGGATAAACAGGTATGTTGTGAAGATTTCTCGAGTACCACATTTCACTTTATGAGAAAATATGAACGACCTGGTACTTTGAAATAATCAGCCTCGATAGTATCGCATTATAACTTTTAGATTCTTATTGTTTAGTTTTCACTGCCTCACATGCGACGTAAGGAAGAGGATGAAGCTGCAGAGCGAGAGGAGATCTCGGAATACTGGCTCGTTGAAGATGTGTATACATTTGAGAACATTCTAGTCTCAAAGACTGCCGATAATGTGAAATATTTGGCTTGTGCAGATTGTGAGAGAGGTCCCATAGGATGGCATGATTTGATTACAAAAAAATCTTATATCGCTCTTTGTAGAGTTAGGCACGCTTGATAATTTGTTGCATTTGCGAAAGAAAGAAGGCTAATACAACACGATGATTCTTACAGTTAGGTTCTTCGAAATGTTCCTACTGTTTCGATCCAAGTAAGCACAAATTATTTTTCTCTATCGCATATCGAACGTTGTGCATTTGAATCGTTCGATACAAATTTACACAGTTTGTACGAAGCAATAAAAAATATAGTTAATGGTCCATCAGAAACTTTTCCTTTAGTACATTCGATCCACACATTTACCTGTGTGGCGGACAGATGGCGATAAAATTATGATTAAATGGAAATTTCGGATGCAAAATTGGTAAGATCTGGAAGCTAGGGAAGATTCGTTCTTTCTGAGGTTGTTTGACCTTGACCAGGTATTGATATGCCTGGTTACGAAGGTCCAGCGTGCGCGAGGAAGCTGATGAGCTGAATCGTGGCCGTTTTGACTAGAGCAAAGCTTTGCATAGCTGATACAAGGAAACAATAATTTGATATAAACAAAAAGGAAAAGTGAAAATCGTACGATTTTATCGGCATCTGTTAACGATTAATAAAAATAAATGCAAGCTCTGTTTTAAAAACAAATTGTATACACGTAGCGGTTAGCAACCGTGTTTGCTTGACCGGGAAGAGCAGAATCAGTCTGATCTTCTTAGAGAGCACATCGAAAATAAAAGTCATCCGGTTCCACAAAATCGTAAATTCCTTCTGTGGTTCACAATCTGTATGATATGTCGGCATCCACAATTTTTCATGAATTCGTCAGTGGAAAAAATTCCAAAAATAATCGCCCCCGGGTGGGCTCGAACCACCAACCTTTCGGTTAACAGCCGAACGCGCTAGCCGATTGCGCCACGGAGGCTGTTGGTATACGACAAATAAATGCCGCTGTTAAAGGCCTTACGATAGTTTTTATCTCTGATAAAAAAATGGTTATCAGTAAATACATCTGCCACTGAGATAGTGGTGTTTGTACATGATAAATAAATTTATTAACGCCAAAATTTACAGCTACGCTATTATATACCGACATTCGTTGGATCATATAGCTGATAAGTATTTGTAGTGCCTCGAACTTGCGATAGATGGTGCCACGACATCAATACACGAGTTTCCAGTTTTCGGAGATCGACAAGAACAATCTGCATAGACAATTCCAATCGTTATGAATCATTACACACTTGATTAGATCTTGAATATCAACAATTTATTTTTTCTTTATCATCGAATACAAGGTATATAAAGAGAAGATCGATTATTCAGATCGAAAATAATATCGCAAGTAAAATTATCGCGGAAATATATTTTTTCCATATCCTTATTATAAAGTCAAGTTTTGCGAACGATTCGTTGAGTCAAATTTTGATAATCGTTCAAATTCACTTCATAGGTTACAGCCTTTCAGTTTCTGGTTGCCTAGAAATTGTTTGACAAAAGATTGAAAATGAAAACGAAATTAAAAAAAAAACTGGAAAAACTTCACAATTTATTATTTTGTGAACAAGTATAATGGTAAATATGTAGAATTGCGAGATTACTCTTTCATTTATTTACATCCTATTATTATAATGGGATTAAATCAATTAATAGAAATTCAATCTCTTAGTTAAAAGATAACAAAGTTTAATCCTATAGATAAAGTCTTTCTCATATTTCAAACTGTGCGTTATTCAATTAGTACGAAGGATATATGTGAAATTCGTTCGTGGCTCATTTGTCAGGCGATCATCCTGATCGGAGAGTTAATTAAGCCTCGATGACAAGCAGTATGTCACTAGGATTAAAATCGAACCAGTAAATCACAGCAAGGAATTTTAAAAGACAGCACAATATTTAGGGATGTTCACCAAACATGCGTCAATCTTATCAATGATTGATCGAGCTCTTGGACTGAATGTTGACGAGGCCTTGCCTCAGGAAGATCGAGTCCAAGTTGTGGTGTCTTACCTGAACCTTCGGAATCATCGATATCGAGGCAAGTATGGCCCAAGGCCATTCGGAAGAGGAAGAACGGATGATTTATTCGTCGTGAGGTTTCGTCAAACAAATCTAGGCCAGATACGATCAATATTCGATAATAGTTTTATCGGGGACGCGTCGGCTTCGTGCAAAGCCTGTCGTCTCATAGTCTCCTACGTAGAGTTAGATCCCCTCTGGGCTAAACCACGTATACATGCGCCAACGTTTATCGGTTCATCGAGTCGATTGGTTCGACAAGAGCGATAAAGAAAGGTACTGTTACGAGTCGTTCATAGAATTGTTTCACATAGAAGAGTTAATAGTTCCGAAAAGTTTCGTAAAAATGATTTTCGATCATGACGAAAAGATGGTTGAGAGCAAACTGCAAGGGCAAGGTCCGATTCGTTGCACAGGAGGGTCCATTATGCTTACACTGTTCCAAGGTCTAAAACAGATCGATTAAAATACCAATTTGCATTTAAGCGTAACTAACTTAATGCGGCACACAGATGCATTTATGCAAACTCCAACGTATCCATGCACCTCTTACAAATAGTTATTTCACCTCCAGTGCCCTCCTGCGAGTACTATCGGTGTATGTTACGTGTTCGATGTAGAAAGAGGGTTTCCTTATTTTTTCTTCCATATTGAAAACAACTTCCATATATGGAGGAACATGTTGAAATTTACAATATAAAAAAAATACAAATTACACAATTAAAAATTAGCACCTACAGATATTGTATTATAATCAATCACGTATTAATTTATAAATAATAATACAATGATATATTTGAGTTTCTCAAACTGTTTGTTACGCGACATTGTCACTTTGTATAATACAATTACCGATCGTGCTTAAATTTACTTACAATTTCGTACTCGAAGATTTTGCACATGCTGTTAAATAAAAGAACACGGAACACGGGGGAATAAGAATCTGTGATCGTTGGGGAGTTCGGTGGCATGTTCGCGTCCTTAAATTAAGACACCACCACACTGTCGAGGGAGTGGCGAGAGGTGTCGATAATGAATCTCCCAGGAGTTAATTAGCCCCGGAGGTGAGGCCGATAGGCGTTTCGTCGTGGCATACCGATATACGGAGCTCGGAAGCTCTTTGGCCGATGTTACGCTGCCAGGGCAGACGAGATCCGTGCCCTCCGTATTATCGGCACTGTGCTCTTTCGTCCGGGATGGAGGAGACTCAGGTGAGAGCGTCGTACGGTAAGAGCGGAGAGTAAAGGTAGATCGGTGAAGACGCGGAGTATACAGCTTCGTAGTAGTCCCAGGAGAGAACCCAAAGCCTAACTGAAACGTCACGCCACTTGTTACTCGTTAGTGTGCACGATGCCATCTTTACTGCTGGCCACTCGGGCAACCGGGCCACGGGTTGGCTTCTGTGCTGAAGCCGTACGGGCACATCGATGCCAACCGGTCGGCGTGTGTAATTAACAATGCCCCCACGGCTTTTGCTCCATCCATCGGGAACTCTGCACCAAAAAGATATAGATAGACAAACAGTGTATAGATTACCCTAAACTAGTTTCACTAAAGTGCTCGACGATACTTTCCTTCAAAGAAATTCGATACGAGCTAACAGAAGGCGAAAGCTTGATATCTAAATATCAAAATTTGAGGAATTCGGATGTTGCCAAATCAGGATACCACGGCTAACGAACTTAAACATACTTTAGACAAATTTGAAAATCTCGCGTTCACGAATTTTAGAACAATTTAATTGTGTCCCAGGAAAGATTGTTAATTATAATTTATTATTTAAGAAATAATAAAACACTTTGTTTTCATTATAGTTAACGTGATAAATTTTGCCAATTTTCTGTTTAAATATACCTGACGCGAATGTCACTCGATCAAAAATTCAACATTGTCTCTAATGGGTTTGAATCTGAACTATGGAAAGGAGCATTTTAAATGTGTCGAATTTGGTAGTGGGGTAGACGTTGTACATATGCTAAATCTTACATATACCAACGGACGCGACATAAACACATAAGCGCATGCATACGTAGGCAGAGGCGAGAGGAGGTGCATTACGCTGGGCGGTGGTCCCTCGTTATATCCGGGACAGGCAGGTTTGCGCATCTGATAGTACGAGGATTTATGGCGACCCTGATGGTTCATTTAGTGCTGACATAGGAGGGAGAACGGGGGCTGTTGCTGCTGGCTGCGGTTGTGCTGCTGGTCCGTCGTGTCGCGCGACCGGTAGCACACCGCAGAGCGAAGAGCCGTGTGTAACATAGAAGCGTCGGGTGAGTGTGCGCGGGAGCTTTCGTTACTTTGGTATATCATGCTCGTACGGAAATGGCTTGTTAACAAAAAATATAAAATGAAAATAAAATGAAAAAAAAACAACGATGGGTGGCCACGCGGGATTGCCGACGACCATAACCGTGATGGAATTTAACAACGCAACACACGCCACGCGCACGCACACACACACACACATACACGATTGTCAGGAGGATAACGAGAGATAGTTACGAGGGATAGGAGACGCGAAAAAAGAACGAGAGATCGGGGTAAAAGAGAAATATAAACAAGAGGAACGAAAACCAGAGAGTGGAGACCGTGAAGTTGTATAGCTGTGGTTTTACGTGGTGGTTCAGAGGTCGCTCACAAACGATGTCATCATCATATCCCAGTACGCAAAAAAGAATTATGCGAGAAAAGAGTGTAGTAGATACGAGAGGAAAAACGAAGATTGGAGATTAGTTAGGATTTTTTTCGTTAAACGTGAAAATGAGAATTTCGAGAATTATAACTTATAAATATATTATATAAATAATTGGTATCATTATTTTTCTATCTCCCGTCGAAATAGTTGGATTTTATTGATATTTTTAAACTCCTTCAATTTCACGGAAATATATACATACTTTTTAAAAAAAATTTCGATCCTGCGAAATTTCCATCACTTTGCTTCGTACGTACAATGGATTCTGGAAAATCTTCGCCTCGCGTAGATCGAGGGAATAAAATTGTACGGCTATAAAGGTGAGTGCGATGCCCGGGGGATACGTGAGCACGGTGACGTTTATATAGATTTATATACGATATATGTATGTATAAGCATGCGAAGGGCAATATTACGGAAGAGGTTTTTCGCACGGTTTAGCAACTGTTGAATATTCAAGTGAATCGAGAGTTTATGCTTTCACCGCGTGCGCGCGTACATATACCCGCGAATCATCAAATAGATAAGTGATTGCCGTATGATTACGTTCTCTGAGCGTTTTCCCGACCGTTAAAAAGCCTCTCTCGAGAGAGAATTTTTCTAACCCGCGTGAGATTAAATAGCTGAGAAAAAGCTTTTCGTTGTCGATGATTTCCCGACGTTTTCCCTCTGGTTCGCCCCGTATTTCAGAGCTTTATCCGGCGAGTATCCGCTTGTTTTCGCGTCTAAGTACCGCCGGGTATCATCACCTTGGTACACGCTTCTTTATCACCGGACTCTTGTCGTCGGCGAGCCTCTTGGACCACCAACAGCGGGAGCTCGATAACTGTTATTTACCGTGCTCAAAAAGTATCACAAAACATTCCACGCTATTTAGTACGAGCCAATATTTTTCTCGTCCCTTCTTCTTCCTTCTTGGATACGAGGAGCCAAGAGACACGCGGCTAGAGTTCGCGGATTATCGAACCGCGCGTGCGCGCTTCCAGAAGATCGTTAAACTGGCTCTCGGTACGTACGAAGGAGAGATCGAGTTCGCGAATAGGCAGCTGACTTTACTCGCGCGTACATACATTTATAGGTGTTTATATATTTATTTCTCTCTCTCTCTTTTTATATATATATATATATGTCGAGTCTCCCGAGGCGCTGAGGATTTCTCATTTCCTTTCGATATTCTTATGCTCGCTCCTATACGCTTCTATATCTATATACCCTCGTTCGAGTAACCCACCACCATGTTCTCGTGGAATTTTACGATAAAAATTGACGATCGATTAGTTTCGATTAAACCACGTATATCGGGGGTTGTTAAAACCTAATCTTCCGTAGAATATGTAAAATTACGAAAGTAAAACAACAGGTGGGTAGAGAATAATGAAAAATTTAAAAAAAAAACAGGAACATTTATTAATTAATCAAAGTTTCGCAGATCGTTTCGTACTATGTACGGACTCTTTCTCGTAATGAATTTGTTAGATTAGATAATATACTTTGTGGGGAAATAGCGTGGCATGTACGAAACGACTGTTGCTCGTGGTACCGAAGAGGAGGGTCGCGCCGAACGACGCGAAGAGTGAGCGGCTTATACGAGATATATATGTGTGTATATATCTCCTAGGTACAGTTTTTAACTATATGTATATATGCATGTGTGCGTGTATACACGTATCTGCCCATAACTCGAGCTCACCGAGCGACTAGCCGCTTCTCTTAACGCCCGTTATAATTCATTAATATAAGCGCCCCGGCTAATTGATATCATGTAATAGTGTATATATAGCGATAGCACGCGCGTTACAACGATCATAAACGAGAGCGTGGGATCGCCGGTGAAAGAGCCGCGTTAGCGCAGCGCGCTCGATCTCGGACTCTTGGTATGATTTGCTGCCCGACTCTTTTAGATACCTACCACTAAAATGTATGGGACGTTCCATCATTAACCACTAATACTAACAATTTTTCCACTCCTTTTGCGTTTTATTTTACATCGTGAAAATGAATTTCTAAGAATTCTTCGAGCGTTTAATTTTATGGATTTTCGAAGAGATTGATAATCACCGAGTGATCCAAAGACGTTAAAAATCACGCGATATTGTGAGTTTTTATTTACAATTTGTTTGCAATACGAGAAACGTAGTCTGATCTTTTTCAAAAATCGTTAACGTCGAAAGTTAACTCATACCTGGTTTGAAATCAATCGCGATTTACGACAAAACGGTTGATCATGAAACGCGCCATACATAAATAGTTCGCGCGCATCAAAAAATATCAAGATAGACAAGTTGATGTTGATCTTCGTCTCGCGCAATTGAACAAACTCGGTGTGTAGCATCGATGTAAAACAAGTCGTAATATTGCGGAAATGATTTCGAGAAAAAAAGCCTTCGCACGTTCATATACATATAACACGTATATTACAAGCAATTAGAATTTTTCAATCAACGATAATTACAATCGGCAGTAGGCTATCGGGAGGGGAGGGGATAGATAAAAAATTGAAGGCATTGAGAAAAAGAAAGAATCGTTGATCTATATAAGCTGGTAAGATGCTTCGTGATTGCGTTAAAAATTTTCGAAACCTTGATCGGAACAGACACATCAGTAAGTAGCGGGAGATAGAGAGAAATCATACATCGTGTATTATTTTCGCCGTATTATCCGTCTAATGGTGGTACATTATACGGGAACTCTCGGTGCATACAGATAAAAAGTTGGAGAGAGAGAGAGAGAGGGAGCACGCGCGTCGGTTAATCTACCTTTCTATGTAGTCTCGAAGGCGGGCGCGAATCGTGCCAGTGAACTGATTCCTAATGCCGCGCGCGGCGTTGTCCGGCGAACACTCCGGTAGGTACTCTGCATTTTATGCATATATATGTATATGTGCAGTTTGCACTCTGAGCATTGTGCAATTTAATTTGTAGCGCGCAACCTTGGACGTCGTAAAACTCACGGGGACCGCGCTCGGCAGGGCGTCACGTTAATTACCTTTCCGCCCGTTGTGTACCTATGTTTCTCTCTATGTTTCTCTCTCTCTCTCTCTCTCTCTCTCTCTCTCTCTCTACATGTATATATATGCAACTTTTGTAACGTAGCTCGAGACTCGGAACGGACCTGAGAACTCCCGACACGACGTCGTTGGTCGTGGAATATTATAATAAACAGGGTTGAGGTCCGTCCAGCCGAGGCGACAACAATTGACGGATAATATGCATCGCGGGTGAACGTAAATTTCCGCCGCCTTCTTATATGTCTTCGACTAAATTCTTACATTGAATAGAATTTTTTCTTAAACATCGAGACGGAAAACAAAAGATATTTTTTCTTATTCCCGATAAATTTATTCGTCTAATATCAATATTACGGATTGCAAAAAGAAATAATCGCTGGAATGGTGTTAAATTCTTGGAGTAAATAACGGGTTGGAAATGTTAGGCGAGAAACAAAGTAGCCTTGCGAATTCTACACGGTCATGAACAATAGTTAGATTATTCGCGATTAGATTATCGATATGGGATAGGAATGATTCGTATTCATAAGATCGTATTACCGTTTGGAATGTGATGAAAAGTATAATTTCGCGAAAATATTAACACGTCGTCCTCGTTGAAACGATTATTAATTCGTACATTTTTAACGCGAAAGGAGAAACGTACCTTTCTCACAGTTGTTCCTATCAAGTTGGTTTTGTTCTTTTTTTGTTCTTTGTTTTTTTCTTTCCCTCTTTCGCTCGTTGAAATGCAAAAAGGAAAGGCTTTTCAAGCGAGCGCACGGTGAAAGAGGGATATATATATATATATATATATATATATATATATATATGCCCTGTGTGCCAGAAAATCGTATGGCGCACGCACGCGTTACGTTTTACAGCTTTTAAAGTCCTCGCGGGCGTTATATATGCGTTATAGGAGGTGATTCTCGTGTGTACGTACGACTGTTAAAACTCATAGTCGGTTGCAATGTGCCGTGGGAAACGTGACACGATCGTCGATGTTAGAGTCTAACCGAAAGTCTATATCGGGTTTGTCGATATAGAGGTCAGGACGTAGTGCGCTAGCGCGCGTAGAAGTAGCCGGGGGGATAAAAGTTGCCCACGATGTTCTCAATTGCCGCTGCGAGTGACGAGCACGCCGTTTGGTTGCTGGTTGCCCCTTAATGTCTACCATCGATCACTCCTGCGATCGCTTAACTGTCGATTTTAGTGATGACTTATTTTTTTTTTTTTCTTCTTTTTAAATTCCTCGGTGAAAGGGTTATTTCGTTTCTCGCAACGATTCATATTTCCTCTTCTCGCTACGTGCTCGATTAAGTATAAATACGACGCGTCGAGTGAAAACGAACTTGGATACGCGAATTTCTTATACGATTTTGCATTTAAAGTCTGAATATTTTACATAAATTAAGATCGTTGTAATGATTCCTCGATCGCAGTATTTTTATTGGAAAATAAATTTCTCCACGAATATGAATAACCAAGGGGTTACAGAGTGAATTCATCCGTGAATTTCTTATTGCGCGATCGCATATTTGTATTTCACAAAATAATTATAATTTAATTATATTTTTTAATCTTATTCCGTCAATCTTGCGATCGCAACCCTTACCTTTCACTTGGAAGGGTACGCGGGTTGGCTTTTCTTCTCAATGAGATCGTGGAATAGAACGTGTAGACTCGGCGGATTGATCGATTAGAGCGCGATCTCGGAGATCTCTGCGTGGAACGAGCGAGAGATGATTCGATCCTCGCACGCTTGGATTACCAGTATAGATCGGAGCGAATGTACTCTCCTATCTTTGTCTCTGTCTCTCTTTCACCCCGAGAGAGGCGTATGTACTAATCTGTTTTTAATCGCAGCCCGACTCTCCACCTCGTATTTATATCGTACAACATATACATATATATATTTGTGTCTTATACATATATATATTTTCTATAAGAGATCGAGAGCCTGGACTCTCGTTGCAATCGACTTTCACGAGGTTTATAGCGGAAAAGGAACAGTTCGAGGGCGAATGAAACGTTAGAACGTTACGCGCTCTCTCGCGTATGTTCTGGCACATATATATATATATATATATATATATATATATATATATCCATAGGCGTATTAGTGCATAAAGTACCCGTCGTACTCTTACATATAGCGCAGATATACGTAGGTATGTGGCAGATTTTTTTGTTCGCTCTCGCGGCGGATCGATCAAATAACGCTCTTCGTCCGCCGTCCGCGGATCCCAGAGACGAACATCGCGATGCGAATTCTCCCGCGCGATATCACGATCCACCTGCTATGCCCACTCCCTTCTATAATGCATGATCCTTCTTCCTCGAGAGCGCATATACAGATATAAACATTGCTTTGATTTACGAACGGGCAAACTTACTCGCTTCCCCGTTCACGCGAAATATTCGACAATCAAAGAAAATCTTGATAATTGATTCGATCACATAGTCGGATATTTGTTTATCCACGAAAATATTGTTGTTTAAATCGATCTATAAATTTGAGGAATTTGAAGTTTTTTTCTAAGAGGAAATTCGAACTCGAAATTTTCATTAAATTTTCATAGTAACTTGGATTTAGCTCGTTGAAAATTGAATTTAGATCAAGATGAAAATTGTTTGAAAACTCTATGTTGATTTTAGAACTTTAAGACTCGATTGACACAAATTCATGAAAAATATTGTATAACATTGTTGAAATAGGAACGTAACGCTTTATATCCCGTTGCGAGACTCGAGGTTTCTCCCCCTCTATATAGACAACGAGTACGTATCTATAGAGTCGAGTACGCATGTCACCGTGACCGGGTCAAGATCCCTCGATACAAATTATACAATATTCCGCTCTCGCGTGTGCGCGTTCCGTTTGTTCGGGCTCGGATCGAGATCCGTCGATCAATCGTTCTTTCTCGCGGGAGAGTTTCTCTTCCGTAAACGCGCGTTTGTTCCTGTCTGGCATATCTCTCGCGAGAGATCCCTTTTACAAAACCGTTGGTTCGCCCCACGGGAATGCGGTACACGGGGTTCTTCACGAGGAGAGATATCCCGCGTGTTCGCGACTCGAGGTCACGAGACGCAATAGCGATGCGTACCTATATCGCACGCGCCTCCTCGCGTTTTGTACAAATACGCGAGTGTACGTCGAGTGTACTTCTTGTATATGGTCACTCGGCTAATCTCTCGGCGGTGACACACGGTCCTCTATCGGTATCGAGGCGATGTGCTCGTCTACCAACTTCGACACGAACCGAGTTTTCTAACCGACTATACATGGCGTTCGCGGCCTTTCTTAATTGTTAATGAGTGATTAAGCGGCAGAAGAAGTAGCTGAAATAAATTATATGCCCCGTGAGAAATCGTAGAGATCGGAGGAACTCGGGTTCGAATCCGCGCTCGTGTAAGAAACGCACCGTGTCGGAGCAAAAAAATAAATCACGCGAGTTATATGGTCGTCGGAGATCGAGCATCGTCAGAACTGTATCGCAAAGATCAAAGGAGTCGATTATCGTTACCTTTTCTTTTTTTTTTTTTGTATTTTCTACTTTACGTTTGTTTTTATTCTCGGTGAAACTAACCGCGACTTGTTCCGGGCTCTTGCCCTTTTTTCTTCCACTTTTCGTCACGTACCTGCAACCATACGGACGTCACGATCGTTCGTTTTGCATCTCCGAAATGAAAAAAGTAACGCGGCTATTTAATAATGATTACTGGAATACGAGGCGCTCGTCGATTTTACGCGGTTTCGTCATTTCTATATAAAGGATGTTCCGTATAATCTCATGCGCTGCCACACAGAAGGGATAGGAAGATTTATCGCGGCTACGGATATTATCGACGGCGATCACCGTGCGCCTTTGGCGAAGCGTGCGCCGTGTGTATAAATGTATACGTAAAGTAACGAGAGTCTATATGAGAGAGAGAGAGAGAGAGAGAGAGAGAGAGAGAGAGAGAGAGAGAGAGAGAGAGAGAGAGAGAGAGAGAGAGAGAGAGAGAGAGAGAGAGAGAGAGAGAAAAAAAGTTTCGCAGGAGCAAAGAGTTTCCAAGGGGATTTTCAATTAGACGAACCGCGATGCCTTATAGAGGATTGTGCATAGAAAACTATCCTCGCGATGCTATATATACAGTTTGAATGCACATTAGACACGAGAGAGCCCGCGCTCGCTTCAGAGGTCGCAACGCGGTGCGCGCGCCGGGCCACCGCGCCGTGTGTATCTCTCGATCCGATACAGCGATACGTCGAAATAGGAATTTCCCGGCGATACACGGGGCACGCGCGATCGCACACCCGCGTCTTATCTGCATATTCACGATTTCACCTCTTTGAAAAAAAGAAAGGAAAGAAAAACGAACTATGATGCACGTTATCACGTGCGTAGATAGACGTTTATACGAATTAGTAATCGGTATTTATTAATCGACGACAAGGTCATGGAAAAGGGGGTCAAAGTCAACGATCCGGTGAACCGATTGATTTTAATGAACTTCTGGATTTGTAAAGAGTCGTATATAGCAAAACGCTAAGTAATACTCGTGGTTCATCATAAGCAAGTTTATATCGAGAACGAAAAAGGTAGCGTGAAACTCCCATGATTCCCGAGGTAAAATATATCCCTGAATTTTTACCTTATATTTCTTCTCGAGTGAGTAAATTTCCGAGAACGAGTATCGGTGTTATAGGGGAAGAGTGGCATGAAAGAGCCAGGTTTTGAAAGAGCCACTATCATTTACGCAGTCGTTTTCAAATAAATGAGGCGCGAATTATTTTTGTCAAC
>JAPYZU010002683.1:0-57053 GCA_030523005.1 Tryphoninae sp. B BG-2022a
AATACATTATTGATTAATGTTCATTACGTATATTAAATAAACACACCTGAAAATCAAATGAAAAAAACGCAATGACTTTTTGAACAACCCAATATATATTTAGAACTTCAAACAATATAAAAAGTTTCAGGTAAATGGAAAGATCATACACAAGTTTTATTATAAAACTATTATTATTTTTTAATTTTTCATTACAGTTAAAAAGATATGCCCAATTGAAAGTAAATTGTTTATCCTAGTACCGATGACGCACCGACAGTTCCCGAAAAAACCCGAGAGCGTAGGACGTCACCATGTTAACTTTTCTTCATTAACAGCATGCGTTAATACTAATCTTTAATTTATCAAGAATTCTTATTGTTATCGTCCGTGTTTAATAGACAATGTCCAACCTAAAAAGTTATCGTGAGTGTTTTGTACCATTTTGTGCAAATACTACAAACATTGTAACTCACAGAGTGTTTTTAAATGTGCCACAAGAGGTTAAACCTAGAAGTAAATGATTTGAAGTAACACGACGTATTAATCCTAAAAGAACATCAAATGTTTTCTGTTGTGAGGATCATTTCGATGTAAGTATTACTGTATTTAATAATCATTTATATTTGCACATACTTCGATTATTAAATTTGATATTGATTTAAGATTAATGCGTTGCGCTTTATATCGTTGCATCACATCACACCACTATGTGCGCGACGTGCGCATTCGGTGTGAAATTGCACGAATTTTTTATTCCAAAAACAGTATTTTAGTGCGCATGCGCCTCGACCAGAGACTAGGTATCAATGATTATAAAAGAAAGTCGAGCCGCATGCAACAACGACATTGCAACTAAGTATACTCTTTTTGTAAACTTACTTTTTCTGCGATTTAGTGTCTGTGCATTCGAATTGATAAATCGATATATGTACATCGTTATCGTCAGACAGTAATGAAGTTTCATATGGTCCGACGCATCGGTTAATTAATCGCGGTTCGATCGTTTGAATGCTAAAAGCACAGTTGGAAATAAAGTTTCCTTCAATTAAAGAATAAAAAATGGAATAAAAAAAAGGAAAATGAAGACCTTCGTGAAAGCGACCATGGTCGAAGAGGGATGAAAAAAGTTGTGCAATATTCTTGAAAATGGAAGGAAGGCAACGAAAAAAATATCAAAAATGGGGAAAAATTTTTATCGCGATGATAGACGGCGCCACTGGTGGCATAAAAACCGATGGATCGAAGCGTAATCTTAGTAGCGAATGAGAGAAAGAGAGCAAGGACGGTAGTGACCTCATCAAAAACGGAAGTTGCTTACGTGCTTTCATCCCTGGGGATAGAAAAGTCAACCAATTTCGATTTTTGGTGCAGTTGCCGAACTTCCAGCACGTTCCACTTCACCCCGATCTCGCCACCTCGTTTCTTTTCTCTTCATATGTGCTCCCGAGACGCATGGTTAGAGAAGATGCGACACGTTTTACCGACTTTTTTCCCAAAATCTTTTCCCCGTTTCCGAGGAATCTTTTGTTTACCTACATCCAACGTTGTTCGATATCGTAACACTTTTCCTGGCACATACATGTATCTCACCAATGTCGGTATTCTTCACTTCATACATTCTTAGGGGCTCCTTCCTCTCATTCTTCACCACTCCTGCATACTTTTTCTCTTACATTTTTCCATCTTCGGGTCACTTTTCAGGCATTTGGAGTTTTGCTTATCACATCGAGATCGAGATTTAAGATAGTTATATCCTTTTACCGTTTTCTTAAGATTGTCTTGAAAATTTGGACACATCTTCTTTGATGTCATATATACGTGTGTAATCATTTTTTGAAGGTTTTACCACGCGGATGTCGAGATGATATTTGTTGGTGAAAATCAGAATTTTCGGTAGTCTCTCATAAGAGCGTGCGTTAAAAGTTGCATGTTCATCCATAAGTATCTTGGCTCCTACTCGGTGAAGCCTTCTAAAACTTCGCATACTTCGTGCTCAACATCGAAGCATTATTTAGTTTTTCCAAACAATCTAAAGAAAATTTTTTTCGCATTTTTTGAAATTATACAGCAAGTACATATTAGCTTGAATGTTGTTCTTTAGTCAATATGCAATCATTTTTCTTTATTAACTTGAGCTCGCAAACCATTTTGTATGTGAGAAAAACAGAAAAATGATTTTTCGCATTTACTGTCACGATAGAACTACCTTAAGAACCAGAAAAAAATACATGCAAATTAACCCGGCGTGTGCACACTATATTTTTAAGTGCACGGTGTGTACCTATACTGGGTCTTTTAGGGAACAGTTGGGTTTACAAAGTTTTCTAGGCTTTCAAAAAATCTGAACAATTTCTGGGTTACTTATTGAAGTGTCTATTACATGGCGCAGCAGCTACCAAACTCAAAAGTTTAAAACCGTTCTTAATAAAAATTGAACAATGGTCTCTAAAAATACGAAAAAACAGAGATTTGTTAAAAAAAATTCATAACTCTACAATAAACAAACATAAAAGAACGGTTCTAGGCTTTCATAGCGTAGAGCTTTCAAAATAGTATAGGATTTTTTGTGTAAGTTCCAAAAGGCTCAATTATTTAAGCACCTGAAAGTGGGGAACGTTTTACGGATTCATACGTGTCATAATAAACGAAAAGGTAATTCTTCGTCACAAAATGATTTTTTATATTTTGAAATACAAATGGACTAATATATTAATGATAATCAAAGAAAAAAATAAATTATTCTGCGCAAT
This sequence comes from Tryphoninae sp. B BG-2022a, assembly GCA_030523005.1. Lineage (NCBI taxonomy): Eukaryota > Metazoa > Arthropoda > Insecta > Hymenoptera > Ichneumonidae > Tryphoninae sp. B BG-2022a. Next base: position 2,733 of record JAPYZU010002683.1, read on the forward strand.
TGTTCCGCACAATGTAGGTTACTATATTTGCGATCCTACAATCATTTCAGTAAAAAGCATGGACTAAATTAAAAAACACAAACCAAGAAAGCAAGAAAGTGAAAAAGGCAACAAAATGTAGCAAGACTTTATTTTTTACAAAAAGTATGGAAAAATAACGGACTGATAAGTCAATAATATAAAAAAAAGTTTTGCTATTGAGGTCAAAGTTCGTAACAAATAGCCGCCAGAGAATCAAATTACATACAACATTTATTTTATCTATGAACAAACTGAAAAACTACGAGAGAAAACAAAAATAATACTATTCACTTACCTTGGAAAATACTGACGCGGCGTGTATACCGACCCTTTTACGGAACGGACGCGACTTGCACTCGGTAAGGTCTGCAGGTAAATTGTCAGACCCAGGCGCCCCTTGGGCCTTTAGTCCCCATGACTGCCTAGATTTTTTAGGTGAAGTAACCGAAGCCCGCCATCTATTCATAAGAGAGAAATTTGAGTTTGAAATTTTGACTGTTCCTTTAAAGACCCAGTATACACACGCTGGGTTAAAAATAAATCAAAAATAAAATTGTCGCTGATAATGATCGTTGGTAAATAAAGATCGTTACTTGTTATTAATTATTAAAAGTTATTATCATCCATTGGGTTCTATTCCATAATTAAAGTGAGTTATTTCATTAAAATGTTCGATCAACACTCGCTCGTTGTGCCCTCGTGAACGGAACTGTAACATGAAAACTTCTCAAAGTTATAGACAACAAAACAAACTTTCGATTCCCTATAATATACGGGGATAAAAAAATTCTTTCCAATAGATTTTTGTTGGGCTTCAGACCACCGACAGATTTCATTGGTTTCCTCCGTCTCGCAGGTACGAGCGATTAATTATTTGTTTACGGTGTAAAGATGGTAATTACTTTGTACATTCTTAGAAACAATGAATCGCACCGACAAATTTCCCAAGATTTTTCCGATATTTCCCATCACCAAGATTTTCCGTATACACGTTTTTTCATATGTCATGTACAATACCAGTCGCGTGCAATTCAAGTGTTATTATTATTTCATCTGTTCATCTGTTAACATTAAACTTTCTATTGTACTCTCTTAAATTCGCCAGTACAGAGTTTTTATGTCGTATTCGCCGGTAGGTAATTGTTTTAGTATTCAGATTTACGATCTGTACCGAATTAAATCGTGCAACAATAATCGATTAGTAATAGCTTCACAGCCAACACCGATATTCATTTCGAACCATTATTATTGAGAATTATTTTTGACGTTATTTTTCTTTATTATTTGAATATGTCGTATTTTGTGTAACAGCGTTTAAACAAAAATCGGATACCAGTAACGAATTCGTACGTTATGCACGAGCGGTCATGATATATAACGCCGCTGGGCATTCGCGCAATCCCTGTGGGACCCATCAAGCACGACACTCGACCCATGGAGCTCGCGCCCAATGATTTACATGTATAGATCCCCAACGTATAGGACATAACAATGAGGTAACCGGGCAAAATGGCCCACCCCCCTGAACAACCTACCTCAATTATCGTCACCACAACTAATCGCTTTCTTGTAATTGAATTAAGAATTTTTCTTTTTTATTTCCTTCGCGAATGATATTTCAAATTACACGATTAGCATACATCGTACAAAATACAAACTATTTTTTCACTAACATTCATTATTTCCCAAATACCCGTTGGTTTATTAAAAAAATAAAAACCGAATAAAAATAGTTATTTAAAAAAGACGCCATAACGAAAGACATTCCTCGTGCCATATTAGTCAAGTTTAAAAAAAATGTAGGTAATAAAAAACAGTTTTTGAGAAAATGTTTATTTGCTCGTGTTCTAAACGTCTTGGAAAAAAAACAAAACACTCCCTCGGAATACCTGCGCCATTTTGCCCCTTTTACTCATGTATATGTTCATGTCGCTTAGGTATATATCTCGTCACGCGTATAGCCGAGAATGAATTGTCGACATCTCGATTTAGCGAGGTCCCGAGTGAGATCACGATACCGAAAAGTGATTCGAACAATCTCGAATCAATGATCGATTGGTTTAACAACGGGTAGAAGGGCTTGGCAAGAAGCATTAATATACCGGGAGAACATAATTTCATACCAGTGGTACGCGACGACGGGAGACTCGACAAAAATTATTAATAGCAAACGCTATAACCACGTAGGTACCACGGATAGATTCATAACGTTAGATTAGAATTAGTAGTCATTAGAAAGTTCGAGTCGATCATTACGAAAAATGCTAATTTTTCTTTTCAAATACTCGACTGTATTATTAACGTTCGTTCCACGATCAATTTTCGTAAAGATTGATAAGTGGCGGCTACACATGAAACACAAGGTTACGACGAACCAATGCACAAATCATTTGAAGAATTTATTTCCTAGATAAATTCTACTTTGTCTAATTGATTTTTTTTTTCATTAACACCATCGTTTTTTACTGAGTGCTTCGACGCGATGTTTCAAATCTTAATGTCTTTTAGGCAAGTGCCTTCTCATAAATTATGTCAAAAATGAAAAAAAAATCAAATGATTTATTATACGTCGTACATCATTGAGATTATTATTATTACTCCCATCTAATTTTTACGTTAAACATAAATTATGTTTTGTTTGCAAAAACCTTCAAGATTTCTTGGAAGTCAATGAAAAAGTAAATTTACTAACAGTTCTTTTATCACTGCGAGATATATTTTTTGAAGCATTTGCTCGTAACAAAAGATCTAACGAGTACGATTGTTTCTGATTCAAATGGTGAGCTCTTATCTGAAAATACACTATGGAAAGGACGCTGTGGTAGTCCTTCTGTGGTCGAGGTGGATAGTGGCAATGGTCTAACCACTTCGAGCGGCTTTCCCCGGAGATCGGTGGTACCCGCTCCATTATATGCCTAATACACATCGGTACCAAATCTCCGACTAAAGAAACGTGTTGTACAACGTTGTTGGAAAACTGTGATCTCTCTTTCTCTTTCTCCCTCACCCTCTCTCATCCTGTCTCACTTCCGCTCACTCTCTCTCTCTCTCTCTCTCTCTCTCTCTCTCTCTCTCTCTCTCTCTCTCTCTCTCTCCCTCTCTCTCTCCCTCTCTCCCTCTCGGTGTTCTCCCGCGGGATCGATTGCCATTCGCTAGAGTCGACAGGGGCCTATATACACCTCTAGCCAACACCAATGCTCGCTCAATTCCTCTTCGTCTGCTCTAAACTCGGTCAGATCTCTCGCCACCGGCCGTTCACGTTCCCACGTATCTACTTCTACTATGGAAATATATGTATATATATATATGGAGACTTATAATGTCGATATAGTATACGATTAGCGTAGCATGTGCGCATTTGTATTTGCGCGCACAGACGGTTTTAGTGTACCGACCTACAATACATTCAAATATGTGTATCAGATTGTCACTTGCGCACCTTTTCATCGTGATTTCGGATCATGTTTACGTAACACCGATCTCCTTCGACCTACGATATATTTTAGACAACGAGATCATCAATCCCATTTATTGCTGAAATACTGCATGAGCGGTTGTATAATTGTGCCTATAATCGAATGCCACAACAATATTTTGTAAAATGAAACACTTGAGGTGAAATGTTTGAAATGCGTGACACGACACAGATTGTCTCTCTCTCTCTCTCTCTCTCTCTCTCTCTCTCTCTCTCTCTCTCTCTCTCTCTCTCTCTCTCTCTCTCAAATTTGTTAATCACAAATTATGAATTGCAAATGTATATATTTGCCCCAGAGCTAGCTAGGACACGGGTATTCCTGCGTGTTGTAGCTTGGCCATTTTTTGTACGTTTTTTCTACATGAAAACTCGAATAAACAGGTTCAACCGAGGATTTTAAAAAATAAATATTCATTTAATACTTTTTTTTCTGTACCAGGTGATATAATTAATTACGATTAGAGACGAGAATTGTAACGAAATCATAACTGTCACCGACAGAGTCAAAGTTGAATGTCACGGATGTGACAGAAACCGAAAATGAGAGCGTTTTTTGATGAATTTTTTCATTTTGAAATAAGATTTTTCATTCCAATATTGTATACACGATTGAAAATATGAATGAAAACTTTTATTGGCCTATGTAAAATTGTATGGATAAAATCATATATATGAATGGAGAAAAATGGAATAAGTGCAAATTAATTTTCCACTTTTTCCCTCACTCATTGAATATATTGTATAATAAAGGCGTTGAAGGCAATTTGAGATCTGCAAAACTCAATGGATTGTAGAAAAACTTACTACTTACATAAAAAAAAAGAAAAAAAACAAGATGCAGATGGATGTGGATTGAAATTAAAAAATCCAGCGAATAAAACAAACGAAAAGCTATTACATTTTCCAGTTTCTTTCGAAGGCCTATAATACATTGACATTTTTTTGATTGAGTATCATAAATTGAACAGCTGAAATTAAAATTGAAAACAACGAAAAGTAAGGATTATGCTCGTTTGTTGAATCGTCCAATGACCGAATACTTGGGTTCATAGGGTCATCCTCGTATCTCGCTTAACACGGTACGTGACACTTATTGTGCATCGGGTCTGTATAGAACACACAGTACACAAGCTATCGGCATTAACACGATTATATTACCAGAGGTATACATGGGAGAATCGATTGTCGCTTCGCTCTGTCAAGATCACGCCTCGATTGACCGACTCTCAAAAGCGATTGATGCGTAGGCTCGAATATAGATTAGCGGTCGTCTATACGGCCGCGATTCATTGAATACCGAATTAATGAGATAAATGCGAGAGAGAAAGAGGATATAGAGAAGCAGAGAGAGGGAGAGATGGTAAATTGCAGAAATCAGGTCTGTCACCCTCATTCCACTGGCATGAATATTCCGATTGATACGTATCGAAAACCAGAGGACCGAGTTTGTCTTTAATTACACATGTTCATAGATTTAAATCAGCTGTACTACATATGGGATTAATTAACAATATAGAATACTGAGGAAACAAATTTTGACAACATTGACATAACTTTGCATATGATGAATTTTTGAATAAATCTGCATACCGATCATTTTTTTCTCCTTTCAAAGTGTGCGCTACAAACGGAAGATTTATCGGTGCGAGAAATTCGCTAACAAAAATTCAATCTCCGACAGGACTAATTTAATTCGACCGACATTTTTTGAATAAACATTTATTGCCGTGTCTTGACATACAAGAGAAAATTCAATGGAAAAAAGGGTTAAAGATAGAATTCCTTTCTGGGGAATTTCGCCATGACCGCCGTTGCCGAGTAATACGTGGTGTTTTTGGAGTTTTTCAAGCTTAAAAATATAAAATATTTTTTATAATTCTAAGTCGGAAAGCTTCCAGGGGTGAGATGACTCATAGGCAAATTTCGTGCTGAGTAAAAAGGATTGACCGAGTGTCCACCAGATGTTTTATTGCCACTTCTTCGGGTTTTTTCAAATACAAAGGCTGTTTTAAATTGCCCACGCAGTTTTTCCGAATCCTTTAACGGTTCGAAATTAAAATATCAAGCGAGAGTCATCCCCACCCAGACACAGGGTCTTCTACCCCCAGAAATGTTTGAAGTTACAACGCAAAAATGTAAAAATTCTTCATCAGTTCACACGACACAGTGAGAGAAGAAACATCCACCTCGAGCTCCTCAAACGAACTAGATGTTCATTAACTAATTCGTTATTAAATTTTTATAAAATAAACAATTTTAAACTCGTTCAGCAAACGCGCATATGACATTCGTTCGTACCCTTCGAAGTTCCTGGATCCAAACTACGCAGGCGAAAATACGATAATCTGTGATTCTACGACTGTCGAATATCCGTTCGGAAGTTGGGAATAGATAAAACAATTATTCAAGTTTACATCGGAATATTTAATCGAGATTTTTTATTTCATTTCTACGGGGAGAGTTTTGGTGTTTTGAGTAATTTGAGCCGAGACGTTTCTTGACTTTGTTGTCGAGAATTGATCCGTCTCCAGCCGCTTCGTTAATTCGGTGAGGACACGTTGGCAGGCGTTAAGCAGGTTTTCTTCTACATCCGAGTTGACATTTTTTTCTTCCTTCTTTTTCTTCTTCTCATTTCGTATCGACTCTCGGCTTATTCGGATTGTACGAGCGGGCGGTTCGGCCGATGCAATATCGCGGTTCGATTCAAACTGTCGGAGATGCCGGATACGGTGGATAGGTCCGGTGAGGTGTATAGGTGTAGTTGTGTATTAGGGAGGAAAGGGTGGTGGTTCGACTGTCGGAAGAATAGTAGTTTGGAAGCTCGCCAACCAGCCAAGCCTATACGTGATCCAGGACTCGCGACTACTTGTACACAATCGTGTCTACACAACACGTAAATGATAGCGCGTATATTTGCCCGAAATATATATGGGCTATTCCGCTTCAACGTTTGTCGCAATTTTCGAAACAATCTATAATTACTATCAACAAATGTTGGCTTATCTCTCGAAATTCGAGATTTTAAGTTATGCTCGGCAAATTTAAAAAAAGAAACCATCTAATCTTTTTCAATTCATGGTAGGAATAATATTAATTAGAATAATCATTTTAAAGTGTTTATAACTTTTCATTTTTGACATGTGGAACAGCAATATTATTTGATATCTAGTTCGGTGGAGATTGTGTTCCACAAACGCTTCCCCCAATGCACGAGTTTCCCTGCCGGCGTGGTTCTGTTGTGGATGGGCCAAACTTATCTGTCTCGTCAGAAATATATTGTGTACGTGAAAGGAAATTAACAATGTGATGATATTTCGGATTAGAACTCATTTTGATATTGCAAACAGTATTCCTAGAGCGTAGCGATATCATTTCTTCATTTGCAAAGTAGTTACCCAACAGCCTCGAAATGACAAAAGTACTTATTGATTAAACGAGATCATACCAGTACCCAAATAATCCTATTCCACGCAATATGAAAAATATGTAAAGAACTTTACAGAATTGAAAAAATGACTTTCGATCAAATAATTTCAACACACATATTCTTTAATGTAGGACTCAACTCTTTCACAATTCCGCATACAGTCTTTCACCCTTTTTTTATACCCACGTATCTTGAAATATATTTTAATGGTAATTCGAATATATTAGCATCGTACTGATTAAAATTAGCCTCCGGGTGTAAATTGCGATTATACCTATGCATTCGAAACTGTCATTGTTTACTAACGCGTTTCCGGAAACACGGTAGCGAAATGGGATCGTTGGTCATACGGCCGATGGCCGAAATGTTGTTTCATCGAACCGAGAACGTTTATCAAGCGACCAATCGTTGCAACGAATTTACCCTCCAGGTGCAACAATAGTTGGAAAGCTACGCGTAACTCTATATTTCAAAGCGATGCTATATACCCGATTTTTTCCGCGTGTATCGCGCGTGTATATCTGTAGGTATAAGAGGCGATTCTCGCGTTCCTTAACGATCGCTAATGGCATGGAATGGAATGTGTCTCAAATGTTAGCTATATATATATAGATGTGTGTGTGTGTGTGTGTGTGTGTGTGGATAGAGTGGCTCGTGTTGCAGGCCCGAAGCCCGCGCTTGTCGTGTCACGCGTGTACGTGTGTACGGGTATAGGTTGATCGCGCTATATCCGATCGTCGTGGTTGCTCGCAAGCCCGTCGGCACATCGTGGTACCGCGTATAACACGAGTTCGCCGGTTATATACCGTGCGTGGCTGGCTGTACCACGTGAGTTCCTGATTTTATGGGAATTTCAATACTTCGCATATACATCTATACAAATGTATGAATTACGTGTGCGCGTGTATGTACCTATATACTGCATTTGCCACTGCGAATTTTGATTGGTAATTCCGCACGGTATGTCGTCGGTGTTAACTCTCGAACTATGTCTAAGTTTTGTCTCGGTTTGTTGCACAAGACATTCTAAGAATTCTTCGAAGTAGCTAACGCATACCGCGTTTCGTGAAAGAAAATTATTTGAAAATATAAATCGGTACGAGTTCGACATACAGGCTACGTTTTATCGATAAATCGTTTTGTAAAGGAGGCTCCCGCTTTGACGCAGGATTGAACAATGGATGCAGTAAATGGCGGTGATGAGTAGTGATCAGCGTTTATATAATATGGCTAAGTTTTTAGCAATTTTACACGGGATATCACCTTTTTGCAATTTTTGAGATAATTCACTCGATGCATCGGATTATGATGAATCGCGTCATGTTTTTTTACTATATTGAGAAACGAATGATACTTTAATCGGATCAATCGGATCTATGTAAATTATCTCGTTTAGCTTCTAAATTATCGAATGAAAAAAAAATTGCAAACGAGCAATGTGAATTTGAGTGATTTCCTTTACGAAATTTTGTTTTTTTTTCACATATAAGTTATGTTTCTGCCCTTTGCGTATGTAATATGAATAAGTGTGAAACGCGATAGTTTCCAAGTTAGCAAAATTATATAAGGCTGGTCAGTTGTCAATCATGGAAATTGTGCGCATGGAAACTCATGGAAAAGTAGCGCCATATTTATTTTAAGAATTTATGCAATTTTTAATGCCGGAATCAAAGTATTAAATGTCCTACATAATTTTGGTTAATTTGATAAAGTATTGGCCACAAAAGAAGGAATTCTTGATGACGAAACTTGGAGAATGATCGGATTTTATTAGCTAAAAGTTTGGGCTCTGGTCGTACGTAGCTTGAGGATGCCGTCGCGCGAGGGCGCCGGCAGCGCGACAAAATATTATTCAAGAAGGTATGTCCAACTGATTGTGTCCCTGCATTCTCACGATCGAGGGAATGGTACCAATGGATAAATGATCATTCTCTAGGTAAATTGCGCACATTCTCGAAAAGTATGTTGAGACTGGCAGGTAGGTAATAAGATTTTTTTCACCGCGACACTAATACTTACGTCAGAGCCTCAATAAGAATAAATGAACTCTCCCCTTGATGCTTGGAGTAAAACTGAATGCGCTCCATGGCCAGGTATCGGACCAATATAAACTTCTCAAATTGGCAGAAGTTTCGCAAAATGTCGCGATAGCGTTTCGAAACCTGCATGTCTCCAATTCCGAAGAGAAATACAATATCTTCCCCCGATTCCGTCAATCGTGTTTCACTAAAAAAACCGACCAAGAACGACGTCAACATTGCTCCGATAAAAAAAAACATAAGAGTGGGTTGGTCAACTCGATATTCGCCTCGACGTATACGTACGAGGTACCGAGCAATAAATCGACAACACAACTACCTCGATAATCAAGAATGGAACTACAGCGCCCTTCCTGAATCTCTCGGCAGGAATCGGCCTCGAAGTAATCGCGTCCAGCGTCTGGTAGCAAACCGATAACGAGTGGCGTTGCGAAGGGAGGTGGGGCTTCAGCCTCGATTGGAAAAGTCCGAGGTTGAAGTATGGCAGAGTTCGGTCTTGGTTCACCCACTTCGAGAGCTTTCTTGATAACGTCAGTTGCGGGTCTCTTCAACTGAGCGAGCCAAACTCCACCGAGCTGGACGATTCTACCGTCGTCGACGACCTCCCAACCATTTCTGTTTCTTTCTATTCTTATTTCTCGCTCTTTTTTTTATAAGCTTTGGACAACCTCCCCGAAACGCTTGCATTCGGATATTTGTGACATTGGCTGGTTTATCGGCCTAGTCACCTTACCGACCGTCGATATATATACACGAGTCATTGCCTTTCAAATCGCCCAAATTAGCGAGACCTGAACCCCTTGGATCTCACAAATTTCCCTATTATCTTTCCACTAATAGACGCGAACTTTTTATTGAAAATTCTTTAAATTGTTTAAAAAAGAAGAGATTAGTTTAAAAGAATCGTTATTTGATCAACGTATTCGGAATTTTTGTTTCTGTATACGCGCATTTTTGCATATCCTGAGAAAAATATAAACAATATTGTCCAACGAAATCTGGATCCGGATAAGAGCTCGATCGGTTTAGTATGAAATGTCCCGTACGCGAACCCCCGAAGGCTAGCCAAACGTCGTACAATCGACGGGACTATTCGGAAGGTACATGTACAAGGATTAGATACGTGGTACAGGTTGTATCTGGATACAGATAGGAGACTGAAGCGGAGATGCATGCCAGAAGGCACGGACACTGTATGTCCGATGCTTTAGAATCCTGTTCAGTACCTCTCTATATAGGTAATCTACAGATACCCGTCTGGACCTGCGGCAATTTTAGATGGAGGATGTGTAGGCAACCCGGAGAAAGCAGAGTCTTGGCTAAGATGGAGGAAAAAGGAGGTGGACAAAGCGAGATACCTCGTGGAATGGATACCGTACGTTTTGTCCGATACCGAGTATACCTATGTAGGTAATTCCGCTGCAGTTGAGTCACCCCCCCCCCCGCCCTCTTTCCTTCTCTCTTTCCTCGCATCGCAGACATACGAACTATAATGCTGGACACGAGCGTCAGCAATGGAAACTTCCACGTGGATTCGTACCTCGCAACATATACACGGGTACGAACAAATACGGGAACAACCAACGCCATATAGCGTATCGGCTCTTGAGACCTCCGAGGCTTCCTCGACGGAAGTAATTTCCCCGGCGAATTCATGCTCCGACGAAGGGTGAACACCGTTGGGACACGAACGAGAGAATGAGCAGTCACTTGGGAGCTAGAGAGGGACAGAAAGTGAGAGGGAACGAGGACGATTTTAGAAAAGAAATAAGAAACAAAAATGAACAAATAGCTGGACTAAAAAGGCGGAGGAAGTTTGACAACGGACCTCCTGTGGACAAGACCGTAGGATACTCTACGAAGGAAATTACTTTTGATACAGTGATGGGATTGCAAAGTTGGGAGTTGGAGAAAACAGCTCGAGGGAGGATGTATGATTCATGAACCAAGAGGAAGAAATTTGTCGGTGAAATCTGATCGCTTCATTGTTCTATCGATATACGTTTACGTGAATTTTCTTTTATTTCGTATTTAATTTACTATTTCTTTATGTCGATTGTAACACATATATTGATCACACTTTCTCTGTCGCAACAGAAATATGATTCTGTTTTTGTTCCAAGATTTGAAAACAAATCAATCGAGTAATGCTAAATTGTGCTTCCTTCGACGTATCTTTAATTTTATTGATTATTAGTATAATTTCTTGCCAGTTTTTATTTCATATTAACTTAATAATCTTGGTACCTGAGGCATGAACAGATTTTTATGCATTTGAAAGTATCATCGAAATAAGCTCAACGCATATTTCACCGTTGGATGTTGAACGTGATTATAATATTCCTTGTTTCAAATTTCACGAAGATTATAATAGAAAATACCTACTAATTTTTTAATGCGAAAAATGGTGTTTTTAAAATTGGCGATGCCGCGGTATGATGGAAAGCTCCACGCAAATAGCTGATGTGCAAAGCATGAAAATCATCTTTGTGTTTTAATGGTTCGTCGATATTTGAAAAACGTCAGTCAAATTTCGCTCAAACGATTACAACATTTGGACGGAATGCAAGTTGGCGAGTCTTTTGAAGATCGTTTGTTCACCGATTTCGTTGAACCTAAACTTTTGTTCCTCTTCGGCGAACAATTAATTAACTTCCGCTTTGGAGAGAAATCCATGTGACGAGCCGCTGGATCAGCAACAGACCAAAAACGAACCATACGAATATCCAACGTAGAGTTTAGCATTGATCCATATTTAAACTATCATCTTTAATTATTCCTCGTTATTCGACCAAATAAATTATAATTTGTGTATCCGTTTATTTTTATCGAATGAATTATTAATGATTTTTTGAAATTAATTAAAATCGTAATCGAATAAGTAGTTCCGATTGATTTTAATTATTCAGAAAAGTAGCTCATGATTTTCATATATCGAGCACAATTTCGGTGAAAAATAATTTTGCCCTGGCTTTTTTCAAATCCAAACCGTGCAAATTGCAACGGTGTTTGCTCTTGCCCACGTTTATTCGCTTCGTCGTGAATAATTGTGCAGCAATTCGCTGCTGCCAGTTAGCAATGCACGCCAGAATTAGAACGATGACATTTTGCTATTTCGGCATGCATGTAGGATCGAATCTCGGGATGATGGTCAAGTATATTAGGTACGATTTAGTGCCTCTCTCTCTCTCTCTCGCTCTCTCGCTCTCTCGCTCTCTCGCTCTCTCGCTCTCTCGCTCTCTCGCTCTCTCGCTCTCTCGCTCTCTCGCTCTCTCGCCTCTCTCGCTTACTCCCTGAGTTCCGCCGGAAGCGAATACGCGATCGTTAACGGACCGAAACGAACTGAAACGGACACGACGGCCGTCGATTAATGCGGCGCACGTTCGCTTTGCGATTCTGACGACTACGGGCATGTTCGACCCACACCTACTTAAGCTTGAGGTATATCGGCGAATCGAACCAACGACGTCTGCCATTGTTATACGCTTGCTTTACCACATACACGAGAAACGCTGATCCCGGTGAAACAAGATGCTGAATCAAGAAACTTTCCCTTATTTATATTCGTTACAAATGGTTCGATTGAACAATAATCGTGATTTAAAAAACTCGAGAGTGTATACTCATTAAAAGTAATTTTAATGACAGTAATTTTAAGAATAATTGTGAATAACAAAAATCTCGTTGTTGTTATAGATACTTGTATTAACGAATGGAAGAGTCTCGATCGATAAAGGCCATAATTTCGATAACAACACATTGGAAATAATTTCACGACACAATAATTATAAAGAACGCTCTTTTAAAATGAAAAATGAAAAAATAAATGATAATTTGAGATGGGTGTTTGTCGGGAAAAGCCCGCTGCATGCAACGATTAAACAACAGTCGGTTAAAATAAGAAGGGCCATTTAATTTATCCAATAAAATATCATTCGAAATACACAAACAAAGTAATTATCATAATCGATTTATTATTTCTTTAACGATTATTAAAGTTCACGCTTATTACAAACTAATTAAAAAAAACGAGTACTTTTTATTTGACTATTGGCAAAAAATCAGGATGTATAATTCTGAAAAAATATCGAAGTTACTAATAGTTTGCAGTCTATTTGGAAACTAAAATAATTTTTTAGGAATTTAATTATTTAACTCTTGAATGCCATTAGGACACAATATGACACACCCCATCTATCTCTAAAACGTAATTCATACATTTTATTGTGCGATAGAACCGATCAGAACGAAATAAAGCTTAGCGAATTTAATGCTGTGACAAAAAGTGGCCAAGCTGCGTTCAGTTTCAATCAGCTGTTTTCGTTCCAAAGAATTTTCGAAACAGCTAGCGCGTCCATCTTTCTTACTCTTGAGTCAAACTGCAATCTTGTAGCTCGCAAAGATAATTCATCAAAAAAAATATTAAGAACAAACCGTTCGTCTTTAGTTCTCTCTGATGCTCCGTACCCAAGGAAACAATAATGTTTTCGTGTTACGTTTGCTATAAAATATTGCTTAATGATTTTCACTTGGAATCTTTTCCTTCGTCACTACTTTGATGGTGAAAATGGCAGAGAGGAGAGGGCAAGGAGATGAATTCCTCGGACATGTACCTACAAGGCAGAACGATACAGGTGCATGGGATAATACGAACAACATACGTAACTGCTGTTTCCACTGTTCCGTTGGCAAGTGGAAAGACGAATGGTAATAAATCTTATGTCGGATACTCCACCGGGAAGAGAATCTCCTCTTCTACGTTACCTTTCTCTGGTCGGGATAGGTTCTCTTGGCTCGGTTAATACTATACACTCGCGACCGTTAACTGTAAAGAGCGAATGTTCTATACCGATGTACCCTTGCATCGTGAACCGCATAGTCACTGTGTCTATATCTACAGCATCGTACTCGTGAGGCTACCCTCGTAACTCCCTACGGGATATGGGCTTTGGCTTCGGGGTCTGCTCTGTATTGCAGTTCCACTTCCCAACTTGACCCTTTTCCCTTTGACACACCGAGGATACGAATCCAAATTCGCTTATCCCTCCTCGGGGTTTGTCATTCAATTTATCATTGTAACCAACGTAATATCACCATGCCCATTCTCGTCTCTATAATGCACTCGCTATGCGTCGATAGTAGATACGAATAGTGCCAATAGCGATAATATCGAAAAAGCAAGAAAAAAGCGGGGACGGAAAGTTGATAGGGAATCAAAGAACTTTTATAAAATAACGGAACGACTGGGTGTTATAGTTAGAAATGGACTGCCATCGTGGAATGTTTATAATGACGAAGTGTCTAATGTCACGAAGTAGCAAAAATCATCGACTGCCACCATCACGGATTCGTTATAACTTCGGCTGTATTCGCGAAATGGTATACTAGCGTGCCTACGATGGCTACGTATAAAACGGGTCTATAATCACAGCGAGGCTATAGTCATGAAGCAGCTATGGTAACCAATGGATTACAGTCACAGTGGGGATATAGTCATGACTATAGGTAATCATGGAGTGTTTGTAATGACGGGAGTATACAAGTTATTCGTACAATCAGTGGCAAGGACGTGCAGCACTCAAATCACAAAACTCGACAGTTCATTCATTCCACACACGTATAAGTACATAGGGTAAGTCCGGCAATTATGACCCCCTTCCCTAAGTCTTTTTGACAAAGAAAACTCAAACTATACGAGATCCAGCAGTTTTGTTGGTAATGCCACTTGTTGAACTTATTGGTAATCAATAATTAGAGAGCAAACGATACAAACAATAAATCACACATTGTTTTACACTTCTTGGTATTCATCGTGAGACAGACCATAGTCTACTGGTGAGCCATATTGACCATAGGAATGTTTTTGACGAAGAAGTTCTAAATTAAAAACCAATGAACAATTTGTGTACAAAATTGCGACCACGCTATAGAATAAGAGGTTGCCTACAAAACTATGCAGCCATAATATAAAAAACCAATTACTATTTAAGAAACTAATTCAATTCGAGTAACTATAATGGTTGAAATTTTCCAAATAATCCCCAAAGCTGCTCGTAAAAGATTCTCGTCGTTACGCCGTACAAATTCACTGACGAGATGAGGAATAGGGTTGCACTAATGTAGCAAATCTGCTTTACGCCAATGTTAGTTAGTTTCGGAGAAATTGCAATGTGGGTCATATGGCTACCTAGGCAATAAACCCCTATATACATCATATTGTTATTATTTTATCGAGCTTAGTCTCACATCCAATATTATCAACCGAATGAAAAAAAACTATACTCGTATTTGGTTATTAGACCGTTATGTGGGAACTAACGATAAGAGAATCTCGATATACTTATGTCGATGGAATAGTTTGGTCTGACGTACGGGATAAAGGGGCGAAAGCAAAGGTACGACAAAGCGTAGGTACAGCGTCGATGGATTATCGAAAAATAAGCAATATTCTTTTACAATAAATACTTCATTCTTAAGTAATGGCCAACCTCAGTATTAATACGGTTGGTCGATACGCCCCACGTCTTATTCGAGTCTGCCTCTCAACTTTCAAGTCTTTATTAACTTTATTAACTTATTCGATAACCCGATCGAATCGAATTCGATAACCCGATTCTCTGGTTAGAAACTTCAGCGATGAATCATTATCTTGAAATTGGTATATTCCTATATTTAAACACACAACAAAACACGATTTATTCAAAATGCGGACACATTCACCTGAATGTTACGAGTGTCACTGATGGTAGAAAAATCAGAATGGTAATTTGAACGAAAACGATTTTCGACGGAGTAAATATTATTGTCGAGTGACAATTACCATGGACATTTCCTCGGATAAATACCGCATGATATATTCATCTCGTTATGTACCGTTTATAATACATTTGAATTTATCGGTGGGATAAATCGAACAGGTGCGTTCACTCGAAAAGAAGTTTACCATAAAAGTTTTATGGCTTCGAGAGTAACACGCGATAATGATCGTGAATTTTTTATTAAATGTCAACCTACTATTTCTCCACAGTCACACTGCGGCGGGATTAAGATAAATATAACAAAAAAGAACGAATGTTTCAAGCCCCGAAAACTGCAGAATTATAATACTTACTTCAGATTTTTTAAACTTTCCCAAAATGCATGTACACGTCCTTTGATTTCTACGAACTAAAACAGTAAAATATGTCACTGAAAACTTATCGCCTGCATTAGCGAAGGGGACACACGGTTTTCTAAAATTCAAACTACCATAAGTCTGTTATTTTTGAGATTGAAAACATTTCTTTTTTGTGTATTGTGTTTCTTCTGATCCCGTCTGCAACATGCCAAAGAAAAAAGTAACTTCAGAAAATCGTTTGCGTTTCCTCATCGAAGGAACAAAAATTTTAAGGTATATACTTTTTTGCACAACTTCATTGTCTCGACTTATTTCCATCGATGAATAAAAATTGACCACCTTGCATTATACTATATATAGAAAAGTTGATTTGGCCGGCATACCTGATAGTACGATATAGCTCATTCTCAAAATGTTGCAAGACACGTACTTATCACTAACACTAATATACTTTGTTCGTACAATATGTGTACCTAGGTACCTACATCTAAACAAGTACCTGTACCATATAGGGTAGAGTATTGTGTGAAGCAGCAACGTTCACCACGTGTACAACGATATCGTTTATATAGATATATATACATGACGAGTTTTGTGGTACAGACATATGAGCGTGGAGTACGCGGGTTTCCAGCAGGTTGACCGAATAGTTATAGCAATGCTCGTCCACCGTAACGATAATTAGGTTGGAGAGCTGGGGCGTGGACCCATCCATCTCTATGTCCCTCGTGTTTGCCGGATTTCACACGAGGGAAACCTGTACCAATGCTATATAGACTATAAATCCACGTATGTAAATGTAAGTACGGGGCATTCGGCAGGAAGCAACGTAATCGGTTCAAGTCATTTTTCAAGAACGCTCGCGTCACAGAGGGTCCTTTAAAAAGAAAATTGAAGAAAGATCACAAATCCAATGTTTTTTTTCACCTCCATTTTCTATTTCCGTTTCAAAGCCATCGCCTACAAAGTTCTCGCTGAAAAAAATCCTCGAAAAAACATGGCTCTACGCTTTATCTGAAATTTCCTATACGCGGTTGTGTACGTACGCGTTGTCGGTATACGCGTGTAGAGAAGCACATTTGGATCGAATTGAAGTGGTCGTAGTGCGAGGGTGCTGGTTGCGGATTCGAGAGTACGGTTCAAATGTTGCACGAGACGTGTGACCATTTTTCGTTACGCATACATGTGTAGAGAAGCACCAACCGCGACGTTTTATATTCAACGTTTCGCGGATGGCTTGTCCAAACTCGTCCTCCCGGCCCGCGCTCTTCAATCGTACATAAAAATAATCGAAAGTCGCCCGTGGATATCGAGGGACGAATTCGTAAATGGAAAAACAAAAACGAGCTCGACGTCGCTCCGCATCCGTGATTCGTTTTTGAAATTTGCATTCGAAGTTCCAATGTGTGATTGCGGGATAAATTAGTATTTTTTTCCCTTCTCCCTCTCTATCACCATTTCTGTTTGCTTCTTTTTGAGCGAGATAATGTTTGAAGCATAACTCTCGTACGTACATAGAGGATTGTGAATGTTTTCGAGATCACAGGTGTGCAAACGAATTCGTATCGTGATCAATGAGAGTCGATTCGATTATAGGACATTATGGCGGTTTAATCGTTCGTAAATGAGATATTGCATTATTACCAAATGACATTATTTATTCATGAATTAATCTTTCTCGAATTGGACTTATCATTACGATTTTGAAATTTGTTTATGATTACTCTCTTCTTGGAGATCGTAGTTTGAGGAAAGTATTACAATTGGTAAAAGGAAATGGAAAGAGTTTTTTTCGAAAATAATTGAAACGAATGATTATTATTATAATAAATATTAATATCGTTTCTCTCTCGCGCACATTTAAATGTACATAGCTGATACGTTCTAAAACAAATATTGTTATTAACGTTAAGTTTTATGTATGTTTTTATTATTTCAACGCCACAAAGTTCAAAGTAATAATCGTACACGTAATAAAGATTAAATTGATACACCAATGATCGTAGTATTCGTTGGAATTTAAATTCTAACGAAACGATTAAACATTCCTTTATTTCCAATCGATACTCAAATTTGAAACTATGGCGTAATCAGCGCCGGAACGCAACGCGTTATATCGTTTTATCGATTGCGCGGAATACCGCGAGTCGGTCGGAGCATAAATGTGGTTAAAGAGAAAATCGTTTCTCTAACGTAACCGTTTTTCATTTCTCTATGCGGAGTAACCCTCCCAGTCCCCTCTTGCTCTTTCCCTTGCTCTCCCGTATCCGACGGAAAAATGTGACCAACCCCGGGGTACAGAGGGCGCGAAAGGTCGGGGGAATTCCGTAAAACGGTCCATTAGATCCGCTACATCAGCCCAAGTCCCCACCTCGCTCATTCAGAGACCACGGTTACCCGAATGATTTACGGAACTTCCGGGAGCCGATAAGATACGTGGCCCGCCCCGGCCCGGCTCACTCGTCCTCTTTCCGCGTTCGCCTACCACCCAGCAGCCCACCAGGATCTACTCCAGCGGCATCGGCGAATACGCGCACCGGAGGCTTCGACTGCTTGCCACACGTTGAACACGGTAACGGGCGAAAAGCCCGAGCGATCATGCGGTAACTGGCGCGGAATAGAAATTTTGTTCGTGAGTCGAGTCCTCGCTCCCTTCGGACGAGAAACACTGGAGAGAAAAGGAACGGGGAAGGGAGAAGAAGGACTCGTACGCTTAATCCAGTGCTCTCCCATTAATATTCAAAGTTTGACGCCAACGATGTTAGGAGAGCGAGGTTGTTCGTCTTAATCTCGCGCGTTTCAGGCCGTCGAGGCAGCGAAATTGAAATCTCAAAGTTCTGATAAGTTGATTCGCTTCTTTGTCCTCGTTGTATGCTCGAGATAGAACTCGTTAGAAAAATATTTATGAAGTAAAATTCGTAAGTATCGCTGCTTTTGGATTTGGAAATTAGACGGCGGACAAGAGAGGGATTATTTATTACGCTTTTTCACTTTGCTTATTTCAAACTTGTCATGCTCGATTTTGTTTCCGCGACTATCTACCTATAGGTATAGAGAAGAGGAAATAAATTTGATCACTGTAGAGAAGAAAAAATATATTTTTCAATCCTAACAAATTTTTAATATATTTTATTTTGTATTTATTTTTTACGAGAAAATGGAAACAAAATTACAGGCTCCAACGTAAAAAAGTGAATGCACAAATATTACACTCGGCGCTGCACGCCTCATATCGAGAACAGGTGCTACTATAAATCCAAAGATCTAGAGAAATCGTGTGTCACTAATCATGAGTAAAACTAAAAATAAAAAGCTCAAATATACATCGATAGGGTATGACGATTAAAAATTGTACCTGCCCACACAGATTTCTATATTTCTTCTTTTTTTTCTCAAGATTTATTTGACAGTACTCTACCGACAATAATTTCGATGAGAGGAAATTCATTGATGAAAACTGCGACATCTTAAAAATATCACATGAATTTCAATTCAACGATCAATTTAAATATCCAGCAATTGATCGTTCTTGTTGTCATTCTGCTGCTAATCTACATCTTCGTAATTGTTTATAATTTTTAGATCATATTGTCATAACGACAAATAAAAACTATATTGAAAATGATTAAGATTTTACAAAAGTTATTTCGAGTGTCGGCTTTACGTAGTTACACCCACATTCATTAAATTGTCAATCGATGGCCGAAGGATTATTTTTGGATCTATTAAGCGCCATATGTCTCGAATGCTTTCCAATTCTCACTTGCGATGGTTTTCAATTATGCATGAACGGCGACAGATCGAAGTGCCTAAATATGCCGTGATCAACATCGAGTTCAAGGGATATTTTTATCGAGCTTTAGTCCCGATATATTATCCGTTACTAGCCGCACCTCCGAGGAAGACTCTTTCTAAATCACTCCGACTATATTTGTACAAACCACTCGGCATAAATATTTAAAAGAACCTTTCAACTGTACGCCCTTCTCCATTATTTTTTAACTAAAATTCCAAATTCTCTGTAGATTTGTTCCAAAAAAAAACTCAAATTTTGAAGCTTCTTATGGATTTAATATGTTACGCCGAATATTATTTACATTTTGTTTAATGCGAAAGAAATTAATATCGGTCATAATCCGAGCTCCAAATTATAAATTATTTTTTGTGAAAAGCGGAACGGAATCACATTTCGTCGAAAATATATCAATTTCTCGTTAAAATTCTTGTATCTCTACTATTTATATTTTATTTCACGTTATCAATGAAAATACACGTATATATCTCCATTGCGCAGAAAAAAAAACAAGTTGTTTCTGAAAAAATACCTTCTCGTTTTATTTTTTCGGAAAATTGAACTTACAGCTCCGATGGGGCGATGAGAAAATTTGTACTAGAAACATTGTCGACAATCATCGCTACCCTTATTTCTGTTTTCGTTATCATTTCTTCCCATGATCTACATATATTTGTCTGTATATAGAGTATACTGACGTAAATCAATTGGCAAAATGTCTACTTCAACAATACTACGAGCTAGCTTCAGAGTTTCAAACACTTTTAAGAGGAAAGACGGAAACAGTGGTTGGGTCGATAAAGGATGCTTTATATATGCACAAGGTATGCATTTTCAAGTACTTAATTCAATAACTGTCCAAGTTATCAAGGATCTTTCACGTCATCTTAGGAGGGTGATCCGTAAATCCCAATTATTCCGACGGACTGAAATAGGAATCGTTTATTTCAAATATCACTTTCGAGATATGACAATAAAAACATTAATAAAATTAATAAAATTTTCTTAATTATTAATAAAATTAATAAAATTTTATTAATAAAATTAATAAAATTAATAAAATTTTATTAATTAGCCTTCTGAAAATATCTTCAATTTTTGTCACATTATTGTCATATACATGAAAATAATCCAAAGTGCAGTTCCAATATGTATAAAAAACAACAACACATCCGTAGACTTCCAGACATTGCATTAAAAAATATTCAACGCGTTTGCGTAGAGAAAAGCACGTTTAATGATTTGTATACAGTTAGGGCACGAATAAATTCTCCAACTGTCCTAGAATAAACCGCTTGGGGGAATTGCATGTGCCACAAACGATTATAGTCCCGGTTATTTCGAAAATATCGACCTCAGATTTGGCAGAGACATTCTAAGCATCCACCTACCCTGAGTAACAAAAATATAATAACAAAAAAAAATCCACCAAAAATTATTACAGCTACCCGACGTTCTGACACGATGCCAACACAATGAATGAATGGGCTGAAATTTACCAGACTATTAAAAAAGTACCCAGCATTAATTTGTGTACGGTACATTAAAGTTTACTATTTATTGATTTTTCATACTGCGCGAGGAATTTTATAACCAAAGCTAGCGAATAAAAAGCTTACGACAAAGTTATTGGCCAATAATTTTTTAAACACTCCATGTTGAATTCCAGTGTTCTGTTAAACTATGAATAAAGTGTATATAAAAAAAATATATGACCTAGGAATATTTCCTACCTATATAAGTAGTATAAATACATAGACATGTAAAAAAAAAAAAATTCGTCAACCCCGTGTACGTTTTTCGTGCTGTATCGTTTTAGACGCTATATGCGCAACGTTAAGCGTTACACAACTGGCACTCGCTATCTCGGCACGTCATTGTTTTGCAGTCTGGATTTACGAGGTGCCGGTTCTTGCGTTAAACTTTTAAGGCCGAGTCAGTTGTGCCCCCTACCGTGGCAATACGTATTACTCGTTGCTCGTTCCAAGCGCCACCACCCCAGCACACTAAGCCTTGCATACCCCTGCCTCGTTTCCTAAACTTTTCTAATTAATGATAATTAGCCGAAAAGTTTTGGTATACCGAGATAACGAGTGACTCAGTTTCTCTCTCTTTCGCTCTCTCTCTCTCTCTCTCTCTCTCTCTCTCTCTCTCTCTCTCTCTCTTTCCCCCTCTCTTTCTCTTTCTCTCGTTCGTTTGTCCCTCATCTTCTTACATTCCTCGCCCACGTAATTCCGTTACTGCTATTTGCTGTTCCCTACGACGAAAGACGATATACCTATTCTGTCCACATGTTTTTATAGTATTGCGTTTCTTTACTCTCAATACACTTGAAATCAATCGTCGTTCCAATTGATAATAATCGACTCTTTAATTGCTATAATTAACTATTTAGCTGAGACTTCGTTCATTCTCGAAACATTTAAATAAAACGGATAATCAATCAGCTAGTCAATATCCTTACTATTTATGTATTTATTGAAGGATTATTAAGACTCGTTTGAATTTATTTTACTTTTTAGAAAGGACCGTTTAGTTATCATTTAATCGTTGGAAAATCGTTGGTATTTTCAATACGAGCAAATACATTGATCGAAATTGTTGATAAATAACGCAAATGGGAAAAATTTGTAAAAATATATAAGTATCGATGAAACTTTGACCCATATTGTCTGATATATGGAAATATAGCATTTAGAAAAAAAATTGACGCGTGGCCTAGACAACAACAAACATCCTGATTTCCTCCGTTGGCTTAGTCTGTGTATGTGCAAAAGACACTCTTGCACTCTGATTTTATTGTAAAAAAAAAACTACGCCATAAGATCAATAAAATATTCAATCGATCAATTCACCGCACTCCTTTCCTTTTCTATTCAACATACGGGAAAACTCATTTCATCAGCACGAGGTTCAATATTTTATTCAACGAGGTTCCATACTGTATACACATTACCCCATATGTATACCTATATAGCCTCGAAGATGAAAATCGATTCTCAATAAACGTCGATTGTTCTCTAATCTTTCGACTCTCGCCTTTTCTTTTATAAATATAACCATGGTATTCTTACCTTTTGCTGCCTGTGCCCGATGATTCTCGCATTGAAATACCACCCAAAACCGATAAAAATCCTTCGCAAATTCTCCAGCGCAGATATCGGTCGATGCATATAGAGCAATCTCCAGAAAATTGGACCAGGCTGCTAAAATGCGTTTAAAATGCAACAGTTTTGAGATCTTTTCAATCTTATCTCGATCTTACTGCGAAGCAACTATATTTTTCTCATTGAAATAATAAGGATCTTAAAAGTAATAAACCATGTTTAAAAATGGAGAATTGAGTCCGAATCGATGCAATATTTCGATTTTGGTACACAAGACTGGAACACGTCCTTCGGATCATTTCTTAAAACAACCTTTAAATTAGCAATAATATCGACAACCATCTGTCTACAATAATACCTAATCTTTTAATTGCGAGCACTAATTTCACAGCTGTACTTGAGTTTTAACTTTTCCTGTGTTTCAATGTACCAGACTATCGTCGACAATTACCGTGCTCCCAATCTTTGTCTATTATCTGAACAAAATAAACTACAAATACGTTTTCAAAATAACTAAGAAAAATTAATCTTACAACCTACCAAACTCGTCCGAGTATAAGGATGCGCAGCACGGTTCCACTTCTCTCTTTGAGTCACGACGAATAAGTCCTTTACCCAGGAATGGAAGTTTCGCGTACATTTCATTAAAAGATTGGTTTAGATACGGTTCTCGACTAGGACGGCACCGTCGTTTCGACAATCCAACAGTCAGTTTTGTTACGAAAGAGTGTATGTGCGAGTGTGCTTTCGCCTCCCGATGGTGCAGGTTTCGTATAGTAGGTTCAATGATCCGATGAGGCTCTGTAGGCTGCGCTGGTCATTCGTCGAGTAGACTTTTACATTCATTGACGGAAGTGCATCGATGGTCAAGGTTGTTTTATCATACTTTATTTAGACATACAAGTTTTACCAACTTCAAGATGCTCTGCAGTTTCTGTTGAGTGAGGGTACTTGGGTTACTGATCTCATTGAAATTCTAACTGGTGGTCCTGGTGGAAAACAGGATTTTTCTATTATTTTTTGCTGTTAATTGGTAGCGGTTTTTGAAACCATTTGATTACTCGGTACTCTCACTTTTGCCATCGAATGCCTACATTTGGCGTAGAATTATTACTTATAATTGGTTAATACCACTAACTGAAGATTTGTTACGGGTTGATAAGAATATTTACCAGGTAACCTTATTACGGGAAATCACGCAGCAAATTCCTGCATTTTTCTTTACATGCTTAAAGATACCTCTCGCCCTGTAGTAATATATTCATGGCTTATATATTTTTAGTCCTTGTGGCCTAAACCCCAAGATTGTTGCCAGATTTTAGTTTGCCAAAACAGTAGGTAGAACAGAAAGATGTTTCGGATGAACTAACCGTTAATGCACGTTTGGTGCCTCGACGATACGGACGCATCGTGCACTTTTTATCAGACCCGCTTATTTCCCGATCGTGCCAGCCGCGGTAAAATAAATTAGAAGACAATTCGCAAAAGAATTTGGAATTCAGGACTTGGTGAAACATGCGCAATTCTCTCAAGATAAAGCAAGTCCATAAAACGTGATCTTACAATCGTAAAAAAACTAAGGTGGCAGGAATATTTAGGTGGTCCATATTGTTCATTTTTATCCCATCCGTATCCGTATGCGTATGCAGAAATATATATATCCATGTATATAAATAAAAACAGCCTTTAAGCTCTATAGTCAAAAAGATTGAGTCAAGCTCAGACACAGTCTGGACCTAGGTCGGAAAACAAATTTCGTATTCATTGGGGGGTTGCCTTTCTCGCGTTCGTAGTCTTCACCTTTCGGTTTTACGACCCATTGGCGTATCCCGAGTCCCGACGGATTGCTGTTACCTTGCATAAACCTCGCCATTTTCCACGTTCCACTCTCTAGTTCTGTCACCCTCACCTCTCGTACGAAGGAGAGAAAATAAAAAAAAAAAGTAAACGCAAAGTGCAAGAATGAACGAATAAGCGAGTTGCATACGAATTTCCTGGATCCTTTCTCGTAGAGTCCTCCAAAGTCCTTCTGCGACAGTCTCTCCTTCTCTCCCTCTCTATGACCGTCTATTGCGACCTTTTTTCAACGAGATCTAGTCCTTTTTACACTTGAGTTTTGTCTTTCTTATTTTAACTCGTAACTCGTTGTAACGTAGCCTTTTTTTGTTGTCTTTTCCAGAATGGCATTTACGTGGTCAGTGATCACGAGACCGATGGCCTCGGACTATGTCCTTACGATCCACTGCACAACAGCACAGCAGTTTTTGCCGGTGAGTATTACTATAGTTCTTTCGTTGTCATATATATATATATATGGTACATACTGGATTTTTCCATATGTATTTGGATTTCCACGCCATTCGATACTTTTTGAATTGATTATGTATATTCGAATGCTCCGTTCTTAGAACAGAATAACCCCTACAAGAAAGTACTCTTAATTATTATTATAATTTTCATATTAGCTATAACTATGGGAATGTGATCATTGAACAAAACTCAACATGAGTAACAAGAAGGAAGATGGAAATTTAATTCGCGGCTAATGGCAACGTAAATCCTGTTCTCAAAATGAGCAATGCATTGTGCCAATCATTTTACAGCTACCCGATGGAATATTTGCTGTTTTGATAACCCGAATTGCATTTCAGCCTTAACCATGAATTCAATCATTTCAATATTTCATACAAATGACCATTTGCATTCGGAATGACCGTGATTTGAAAGACGAATAGTCAAAATCAGCATCGAACTAATGCAGTTCGAAACATTTTACTCAGGTGATTGCGAATGATTTGCAAATAATTAATTAGTACGTGATAAGTGTATAATGAATATCGAAGCATCGAGATATTAAAACGATTCAAGATCAAACGTTACGATCGAAACCCTTACTCGTTCAGACTGATGACAGAAATCTTGCTTCGTCCTCGAACAAATTTTACTTGGATGGATATTTATTTCAATAATTCATACGATTCTCGAGCTACCACAATATTTCACATCACTCGAACTAAACTTCATAATCAGTGATGCTCGATTTATCAAATGTGTACCTACGAGAGAATCAGATGATTTGAAGAGATGACTTTCCCTAGAAGGAAAGTTTTTGGAATCGGTCAAGATATCCAATAAAAACACCCTGTATATAGACTTATCATTTATTTAACAAATTGTTCATAATTATTGATGTGGATGTATTATTTGTAATCCTCGATTAGCGGCATGGCGAAACTTCTCGATACAACATTTCACTAAACTAATCGATAAGATAGTAATATTACATTCATGGTTCGGTCGCTCGGTGATATTTATGGTAGCGTTGATAAAGAATTGAGGTAATTTAGCCCTCCACACGGCCGATAAAAGATTAACGACTTTCACCTTAACGAGCAGACCGATTTAAATAATGGCCTTCCGTTGGTGAACGCTGGCATTTTTACCAACTCGATGCTTACAATTATGTTCAAAGAATTCTTTTTAATAGTTTCTCACAAAAATTAATTCTCCATATTACTCCTGTATTTTCTCGCCTATAACATATCATCGTGTGCGCGGAGTACATGTATCTTCTTCTGGCCAACTGAAATGTACTTTACTCCGAAATTTGCGTAATTTTCAGTGTCGACGTATAGCAGGGGATAGGAGGTCGAGGTAGGGTAGGCATGAGCGATGAGCACCTTTTCAGTACCTCTCCAGTATTCCCGTGTGTTTCACATTCAAATTTAGTACGTACAGATAGTGGCGCGTGCGTACGCGCATGCGTGCCTGCGTGCGTGTCCGTATATGCGCGAAGGCAACCGCAAGCTTTTGTAGGTACATACGTATACGTAAGTAAGTATAAGAGAACGGCGTGTGCTCTGTTGCACTACTACTGGGTGTTGTTCAGATGTTAGAATATATGTTGGAGGGCTAGGAGCTTGACTCAAGATAGATTTGTGGCCCGGTAAATCCGCTCGAGCCCACTCGAGGTGGAGACACGAAAAGAGGACGGGGCGTTATAAGATACCCCCTGCAACGAAAACGCTTCGCTGTACAACGGACCACCGGCTGCTCGAGCGTTTAATATACGAGCCTTCCACTGTATAAATGCTTATCGGGCTCAAGTTTTGAACCTTCCACAGACGTGGCCCATCCTACTCGAATGATCAAACATTTCCAACATTTTATTAAGAAAACAATTATCGTATATATAATAATAAAATGTTAGTTATTATTATTCATAACCGGCGTCGAGTAGAACATGGAATATTATATTTATATATTTTTACATAGGTTAGCAGCGATTGTTTATTTACATTTTTACCCAATAATTATGTACTTTGTTCTCAGTTATTACAACTTCGGTGACAATTAATTTTCACGTTCAAGAGTATTTTAAAAAAAAAAAACAGAAAATATCAAATAGAATTGTAAATTTATTTATAAAACAATGAGCATTCCGCTAACGTAATTTTGCAGTTACTACTAATTACTCTAAGGAAGAATAAAAATTTTTCATATAATTTTCCTTCGTTAACCGTTGTTTATGTTTATACATCGAAAAATGAGGCTATATTAGGTATGTATGGTTAAAATCCATCCGCGATTCTCTATTTTCGTCCCGCGAATGTAACCGAACTTGCATTATTGACAGAGGCGTAGGATAATAACGATATTATTACGCTCATCTGAAATATCTATGTACATTTGTGATTCTCACGATTTATTTAGGTTGACACTGAGTTAATAGTATCTCTTCCAATTCATTTGTCGAAACAGGTGGACAATTGTACGCGGCAACGGTCGCCGATTTCTCCGGTGGGGAACCGTTAATTCACAGGGAAAAAATTCGCACCGAGAGATCCGATCTCAATCAACTCAACGGTAAGAATATAAATATAAATGTTAATATAATTCCATCTAAATAATGAATAATTCGTTCTATTATTGTAAGCATCGATGTGTAATTATTTCCTATCTTTTATAATTATCAACAATTATTGAATCGGTCGACCTCGAAGCGTCCGTATTTCACGGGAGCTTTAGAATTCTTCATTTTGAAATTATATAACATGATTTACCGTCGAATAACGATATTTTCATCAAAAATTTAATCAAGATCTTGCTTCATTATTGAAATGAAATTTCACTATTTTTAGTACCGTTATTTCGAGAACTCTCGATCTGATTAGAGGATTTGGATACTGAAAATTCATAGCTCACGACTATTCTATTAATTAATTCTAATTAATACTTTCGATATTCTACAACCGCAACCTTTCATTTTCAGGTCCTAATTTTGTCAGTTCCTTCGGCTACGGAGACTACGTCTTTTTCTTTTATCGAGAAACCGCGGTCGAGTACATGAATTGTGGCAAGGTGAGATAAGACATTTCAACAATTCTGTGAATTCGATCATACTACATACTATAATACGCTCCCGCTGCATAGAATTGACAAATGGGGCATTCAAAATTTAACTTTTTAATCGATTTGATTAAATGGGATTTGTGGGAATTAGAAGAATAATTATTTCATTCGAGTAGTACTTACCAATTTCGATGATTGAACGGATAAATATTATATGGTCAAAATAAACTTCTCTTTCAGACCAAAATCACATATTACGGAGAGTTTTTTTCTGTCGAATCCATACATAGATGGGACCAATATACAAATTCAACCCGCATACTTCTGAATCTCAAGATATATATATATATATATATATATATATATATATATATATATAAAGAAAATGTGTTCAACCAATGGAATTTAATCGACTTATTAATTCTAAAATAGAATGTCAACGTCAAATATGGTTTTGCGCGCGTCAAGCAAGACATTTAGTCGAGCATTGATTTACTGTAGGTAATATATGATCTGTTATCGGTCGGATGATTCATTGGCGTATCAGTGGCAAAAAAAGAGCGAGAGAACAGCCGAATTATGAGAATAAAGCATCGCATGAAAATTCTCCCTCGAAAGAGCATTCGCTCAAACGATTCTTTTATTCTCGATTTTCTCTAGGCCGTTTATTCACGGGTCGGTAGAGTGTGCCAACACGATAAAGGTGGACCTCACGCCTTTAGCGACAGATGGACGAGTTTCCTGAAAGCGAGACTCAATTGCTCCGTCCCCGGGGATTATCCTTTCTATTTCAACGAGATACGTGAGTATAATAATTTATGCACTTGACACGTACGCATGCTATACCTATATTTGTATGCTAATGTGAAAACTCAACAATAGTTTTTCAAAGTTTTCCCAGAAATTTACGGATTTTCGACCCTTTGCGATTTGAAAAAGCGAGACTCGATATTTTTATCGCAACAGAACAGAACGGAACAAATGCAAAATTAATTTGAAATATTTTTCTTCAATCCTAATCAGAGAGGTAGAACCGTTGGAGGTAGAGGGAAAGGGAGGACAAGTTGGACGAGTTAACTTTATGACGTAAAAAACATATAACAACAGAATATAAATCCTTGATTGCCATCAATATTTGAAAAGTACTTATAAAGTTATCTTATAATGTAATTATTCATAATTAATTGTAAGTAGGATCATTGCAATAACGAATGAACCATGCCCTCACTCTGAGACCAAGATAGGAACTTGGATGTATTTTAAATTTACTTTTCGTCACAGAATAGACAAAACAAATCATTTTGTGAAGACTACTTGGAACGTTGCAACATGGTATCGTTATTTTCTGTTCTCCCTTTTCCCTTTCCTTCGTTGCTTTAGGTTCATCCATCGCTTTCTGCATTGCTTCTTCAGTCTACGGTTCTCTATCATTTTTTTCTTATATTTGCACATCATCTAGAGAAAAAGGTCTAATTAGTAGGAGAAATTGACAAAAGAATCAAACTAATTACATGTAGGCAACGTTCAAATTCAATTTTCCATTTTATCCACACTCGTTACCAATAATGATGATATCAGTGCTTCTACCGAAGCTTTTAATACATTTTTTTGGGTTTCCCTATTCATTCGTACAATCTGTTCCTAGTAGGAACTTATTATAAAAAAAGTATTAGCAATATTACTTACTCTGTACAAATAATATCACTTGGAAAAACTAAAGTTTCCATACAAAATTTGACGCGGAACAAACAACACTTGTGTACTCTTGTTCGTGATAGCCGGACTAAACTTCGGTCATACATTCAAGGTGACAGCATGTCCCTATGTACACAGCTACTCGAGCGTCACGTGACGTGGTTCGAAGTTATAGGTATTTTCCAGCATGCCCCCTGCTTTCATTTTGTCCTTCTTCTGCCCATACAGTTTTTATGAAAGTACAACGGTTTAAGATAGATTTAGAGAATAAAAACAAAACCCTATGAATGATTGTCTTTAAAAAAAAAAACGTTGCAATTATTGCTTAAGAAAAATAATCTGAACATATTTTCGTTCAAAGATCTCATCTCTGACTCGCGGATTGTTATTCAAGCAGGCTAGAAATCACTAAAAATCACGTGAAATCGCAGGCCCAAAAAGTATGCGAGGAAAAAATTGTGATGCGTGTTGATTTAAAAAATGTCCAATGTGGAAATAAGAACAAGAGTGAATTTTGTCTCATGCTACCGGACATTTCGATGGCACTACAAAAATCAATAAAAAATCAGGGGGCTTGCCATCTGATGTGCGATGGAATGAGACTGCAGGTGTTACAGTCTCGCATTTGTCGTACTTGACAGACTGGATTTTGATGGCATCATCGGTGAATAAATGAAGTCTGACAACGGAAAGCGTACGGTCCTCCCGGGAAACCAAATTATTCATCCGATCCTACCGACTAAATCTAAAAATATTCAATCTTTTTAATATGGCGGTCGTTTAAAGCCCTTTTTATCGGATGTACATTCACATATAAACTTCACGTCAAAATGCCGATCGATGTCGTGAATTGATCGATTAGCGAGGACTCTTGGCGTCAAACCTAAAAGGAGACTTTTCAATCTCAAGAGAAATCCTGCATACATAATCTCATATCTGCTTTGCGAATTCGTCCCTAGTTATCGGAGCTTTGTTGTGGAATATTTACCCGCACACGGAACATACACAGAGCAGAAAAGCGAAATGTCATGTTCATCCTCCGGCGAAGCATTCGAGAGGATGAGCGCCGAATTGGCCAACCGAGACGTCAATAATAAATCGTATTTCTCGTTGGAAGCGAGCTGCCTCGTGTGCGGTATAGACGCGACACACGCGATCGGTTTGCTTTACCCCTGGTGGTGAAGGGACGAAGCTTTGCCCGAGAATCATTCGTAGCGAGGAAGGAACCATTGCCAGCGGGGTAGAGCGCGCCACAGTTGCGACGATGGCGCACAGGGACGCGGAGTAGGGACGAGGAAAGAAGAACGCGAGACGCGAGATCACGCTCCGTCGGCTCGTAAAAACGTAGAATATCGGGCGTCGAGGGAAAGAGACGACGGATATGGCGCTCTGCTGATGCCATCGCAATCTACCTATACACCCACCCACCCACACACACACACACACACACTTTCAAAAATCGAAATTTCCGTACATCCAACAAGATATAGTTGGCACATTGCCGAGATGCAAGATGCAGAACGAGATATCCAGACGAGCGTGGCAACCGCGGCTCGTAACTTGACTCGTGTATCACTCGCGTTTGGTCGACGAAAAAAGTTAGCGATATAGTAGAGAGCTCGATTTTTCGACCATTTGCCGGCCGATAAGCGGCTTAGCCCTTGAAAGACGTTTGGATATCCAACGATTGACCAGCAATCGCTTTGTACTGGACGCTCCAAAGGTTGTAGTTCGCAAAATGTAATGTGCCTTCGACTCTTTTGTCCAAGTTGTTTCGATCCGATAAGTCTGAATTCGAAGCGGAATTTAGCAACTTTTGTACTTCGAGAAGTTCCTACGATAGTTTCCCGACTGATTTCCGTAAAAGACGATAGTGATAGTCGATTCATTTGCCATTTATCTCTTGCTTCGCGATTATTTAAAATTAATATTTTTTGAAAAGCGGTATTGGAAATAAAATTGAGACATCTAGTGGTCGAGACTCCAGTTTCAAATAATGGCTGTTCAAAGATTTGCATTGAACATGAGACATTAAAGTTGCAGTCGTGCATAAATATTCGTCGTAGTCGGAGCGAAATATATATCCACGTTCTATTGCGTAACCACTGATTACTATTTACCCCGTACTCTCGCGTCAATTAATCTTCATTGTATGCGGAAAACCAACGGGAACGGTACCCCGCCTCAAATTTTTCGCAATTTTGCCTCGTTACAGAAATCCGAAGAGTCCGCCTTTCGCATTTGGCGCTAAAGTAATTAAGAGTTAGTAATTAGAAACGTGGAGGTACTCTCGGTCTCTCGTAGCTACGGAAGATGACTGTTCTCTACTATTTTCCTACTCCCTTCTCCGCGTGAAAATTTATCGACTTTTTTCATTCATTTCTCGTTTTTAACACTCCGCGACTAGGTCACCTTTTTGTTAATTTCACAATGTTAATTTCAGCTCTTGTGGCAATAATGCTTTTACTAATCACTGATATTTTCAATAAAATTCGAAAGGTTTAATAACAATTTCAGAAAAAGGATTAGCAGCAGCGTCTTGAAAAAAAAAACACGCCACAAAACCTATGATACGGGAACTAAATCTCTCTTCGCGTTACAGAATACTTTCTATAGAAAATCTTTTTCGAGACGAAGGTATGATACAATATCTCGATTCACTAACACGCCACATTGCGTCTACCACTCTTTATACACAAACTTTTCTAGTCGTCAAAACGTTTATTTTGTCATCGTTGTTGAATCGCCTTTCGAAGGTTTATCGAAGAATATACAGATATATCTGCAGCTTGGGGAGAACCGTCATAATTGAATCACTCAACGTGTTTTTAATTAGTGTCGAAACCAAAAATTTGTATTCCTGTTGGCAAAAATGAAATATGACATTTTTAATATTCCAAATGATCTGGATGAACCGTGCCGATCATTTTTTATGCAAACAAGTTGTCTTATAATTTACCAACTAACTTTACTGTATAATGGTTAGGAAAAAATTACCAAACAATGACCGTTACGAGAATACGAAGCTGCTCGATAACCGAGGAGAAAGTCAATTTGTAAGCGATTAAAACGCGCCCAAAGCGTTTTTAATTCCCTCTCTATCAAGTCTCCGCTTTTATCGATGCGACCATGTATGTATTATTTGAAAGCTCTGGATCGTAAATTCGTTATCGGCCCATTACGTTTCTTAGAAAACTCAATTTTGATATCGCCACTCACCGGGCTGATGAGCAACGTCAGCGAGAATGCTGTTTTTTAAGGTTTATTTTTTTTATCTTTGACGTTTTTCTTTTTTTAGAATCGACAAGCGACGTAACCGAGGGCTTGTACGCCGGTCAGCATAAGCAATTGATTTACGGAGTCTTTACGACCCCGGTCAACTCGATAGGTGGCTCGGCAATTTGTGCATTTTCCATGAGCAGCGTCCTCGAGGTATTCCAGGGTGCATTCAAGGAACAGGAGACAATTAACAGTAACTGGCTACGTGTACTCCCGGAGAAAGTGCCAGAACCGAGGCCCGGTGCTTGCGTAAACGACTCGAGAACTTTACCCGACGTAACTGTTAACTTTGTCAAGACACATCCTCTAATGGACGACGCTGTACAATCGTACTTCGCGTTGCCGGTCATCACCAAAGTCAGCTTCAAGTGAGTTAACATGTCCTCGACGCACGCACACATACATACAGGGACAATTGAAAATACGTGAATAATGCGCCGAGATAAGTCTAGGAAACTTCCGGTCATCCTGTAATTACAATGGATATTGTATTTGCTGAATAACTTGCAACTACGTTAATTAAAGAACAAATTTTCATCTCGATGCAATTGTTCACGCAAGTCACAAAGTTCACGAAAGGTCCAATTATTTTTCAGAACCGATTGTCGTAGTGCAAAAAGTTTGCCATTTGCTATTTTTTAAAAAACCGAAATAAAGGTTTATTTTTGCACGGATATGTCGATGCCTCGATACGTTGAGATCTTTATTTTAGTCGTATTAATGCGCTCAGAGTTGTTATTGCCATTTTGAAAATTGAGATCACAAAGATTCGAATTTCAATATTAAACTCGTGTAACGTCGTCTGCCGAAAATGCCAACAATAACGAAAGTATGTAAGGTCGATCAAAAGATCGTCAACGTCGGAAGATCGAATACACAGTTAACATCTCGATCTCATACAATTGTGAACATGATCGATTTTCTTATTTTGTTTTTAGTTACAAATTCACCAAAGTCACCGTCGATCCTCAGGTCAAAGCACTCGATGGCAGAGCTTACGACATACTTTACATCGGCACCGGTCAGTACAAACTTTCATTAAAACCAAATAAAAACCACTTTCCCAAAAGCTTCTTCTGTTCTCAAAGGGGCACTCTCGATGTAAACACTCCATTATAAGTTTCCACAAGTGCATAATAATAATAATGATAATAATAATAATAATAATAATAATAATAATAATAATAATAATAATAATAATAATAATAATAATAATAATAGACGATGGTCGAATTTTGAAAGCGCTCAACACGAGAGCACCGGACTCACTCACGGAAGTTGGCCAAATAATAATCAGTGACGTCCAAGTCCTTAAATACGGTGAGCCTAATTTTTTGTTTATACACGCCAACTGTTAATAACTAATCGTTCTTTCGATTAATCTTTGACCAACTTTATTTTTTATCATTATAAAAAAATAAATATCGTTTTCGCAGGCCAAGCCGTGAAAGATCTTCAGGTCGTGCACCTAGCTGGCGAAGCGAGTAAATTAGTAGTGATAGCAGATTCGGAAATACGTGCCGTACCGTTGCACCACTGCGACACGGTCAACGCAAATTCTTGCGTCGCTTGCGTCTCGCTCCAGGATCCACATTGCGCCTGGGACGCGACTAGGGATCTTTGTGTCGCCGTACCAACCAAACTCCACGACAACGACGCGGGGAAGACTCTCTTTCAAGATATCATCAATGGCAAGCACAAAGGATGCGGCTACGAGCAAAGTAAGGCGAAACTCGAATTGCTCAAAAATCTTCTTTTTTTCTCTCAACCTCTACGGGGTAAGGTCCTTTATACTCGGAAATATTGACGCATTGCAAACAAATTACATCGCCGTAAATCATAAATCAAGAATTGCAAATACAATAATCGCGCACAAAATTTTAAGCTGCATAAACAAAAGACAATGAAAAATCTATCTATTCGACTTTTACGTTCGGAACGAGCTTTGGATTGACATTAAATTTGAATTGTTGCATTTCAGTTCTTACTTTATTCGAAGTAAAAGAAGTAAAATAATTCAACTCGTGTAAACGAATCGAAGGCGGTTTGATTCAACGCGAAAGGTTATTCCGAATTGTCGTAATATATTTTTTCCCGTCTGCTTACAATATTTAAAAAAATACTTCAATAATATACTAAATACGTCAATATGTTGGATGCATATTTGCACCGTTACCTTCCACCGCGAATCGCCAGCCTCCCAGCACAGCCCGACTAACACTATCGACTTTCTCCTTAGCTGCTTATTTTCAAAGTTGTTTTTCTTTTTTTCTTTACCCTCCGCACTCTGCCTACTATACGTATACGCTACTATTCGTACATGTATGTATACATGCATATATATGATATATATATATATATATATATATATATATATATATATATATGGTATATATATATACATATATATGCTTTTCACACCCACGTCAACGTCATCTCATTCGCAAAACGAGCGCTCACTTTATCGCATATGATATATATACAAAGCTTTTACGCGACGGACCAATAAACTCTCTCATCATTCACCCCGTCTTCTCTCCCCGGTCTCTCCTGCGCTCTGGATTGAAAAAAAAGATTCTTTTCTTCCACACGCCTTTTTTGCTTACGAGCTTATGGCCAATATTATGGCCGTCTATGTGTGTGTATGAAAAATCACTGGAAATCGATAAAAAAGATGTCGTTTTCAAATCAAAATTCAAACGGTTGGAATCAATGGTGTCCTGTTGTTTTTTTTTCTATCAAATAAAATAATATGTTGACTTTCGATTACGCGGGAATCAAATAGCCACTTTTTTGCTTCTATACACGATAAAGAACTTCCGGTAATTGTCGTTTAACAACGATTCTTCGATATTTCGGTAGTAGAACAGAGATGGGCGACGTTCGGATGAAAAACTCTTTTCATGTTTGTGACTAAAAAATTCGTTCGATAAAAAAAGTGCCAATCGACTTTGATTATTCATCGTACGAAAGGAAAATGCTTGAATTAGACGACGATTTAAAATGACGGAACGAATATGGCCTGCCTAAAAACACAAATTATGCCGGTATAACGAAAATTCGCATCCGACGATTTTAATTAATACGGTTTTGAAAAATTTCCCATTGGCGAAAATTCAAATGGTAGATTCGAAACGGTCTCGACGCTAAAATAAAAAATTATCCTTACCTTATGATCTATTGCCGAGCATTCGCAAGATCCTTGGTTCGAATTGCAATAACAAAAATTAAAAACTGGTGGAATCAGCATCGCTGTCTTAACAAAAATGATTAAATTACGATATAACGATTAGCAAAAAATGATTACCATCTTCTTTTAAAAACAATAATATTCGAAGGAAGTGTAAAATAGTAGGAAGAGAGTTTTTAAAAAGCGCTGTCTGAATTTCATTCGAAAGATACTCATCCCTGCTCTCTATACAAATATCTCTGGCTATGCTCGATAATACGACGAAAGCGCCGAAGAGTGAAAATCAAAGAAACGAACATAAGTAAGAAAAACTGTTGCTCTTCATTCCCTGATAATGTCCAGGGTGTCCTATGTCTGTTACCAAACCGTGTCTGTCATTGTCGATTAGCAAATGTTGCCTCGGAGATGGCGAAGCCCGTGCCACCAGCTGTACCGCCACTAATCGGGCGTGTCGGCGAGCAGCCCGACGAACGAGACAATGAAATCGTCATCGAGTTGGATCGAGAAAATCAGTACAGTCGAACGCAGCCAAGGGCTAATGAACCTCAAGGTAACGAAAAATACAACAACAAACAACAGAAAAAACCAACAACAGAAATACCGTCCCAAGAGTCGACAAGGCAACAAAAAAAGAAACAAACTCGAAACAAGAGAACCTCGACAATCCCTCGTCCTTAGT
The DNA here is from genome assembly GCA_030523005.1 of Tryphoninae sp. B BG-2022a. Classification (NCBI taxonomy): domain Eukaryota; kingdom Metazoa; phylum Arthropoda; class Insecta; order Hymenoptera; family Ichneumonidae; species Tryphoninae sp. B BG-2022a. Next base: position 39,907 of record JAPYZU010002683.1, read on the forward strand.
TTTTCGCTTCTTGTTTTCTCGTGTAGCAATAGTTGCGAATTTATTATGATTAATACGAGCGCAGATCACGAAACATATCGCCTCATTTTGACCATTCATGAACTCTCATTAAGTCTCCAAATGTCACATTCGGGGCAATGAATTCTTACGTGTTTATATATGTTTAATCCTTTTGTTATAATAACAGCCGTTTTTATATTTCGAATTTTCCATAATTGCTTTAAAAATTAGAACAATGCTGCATAAAATTGACCGCATATAACAGCACTCCTGAGAAAAGAGCCTTTAACGCCAAAACTCATTCAAACGTTATTTGACGTCCATATGAAATATAAAAGAAAATGTCTTTAAAAATGTTCACATATTGTAATAAGAAAATATGTGCGTTGACAGATTTTGCAAAAAAATTTTATCAACGACTTGAGCCCTCTATCATTCCCAAAAAAAGTAATTGACAACGATTGTAATGTTTGTAATATTGAAAAGTAAGATTTTCGATCTATTCGAGAAATATTGGAACACTTACAAAAGAAAAAAAAGGATTCAAGATCGAGATCGATTAAAAACTATATAGGTACGTAACAATTTCTTTCCCGATGAATTGACTGAAAATAAAGAAAACGTTCTACATGCCCGTATTATCAGTCGTAAACGCAACGAATTGGCTTTTTCTCGTTTGTTTAAGATACATACATCTTACGCTATCGCAGATTGTAAAGAAATTTTGGGAAATCGCTATATTTGTTAGAATACGACCAATGTTGCAATTCTCTTGGGATTTAATCGAGGTCTATGTGTTTTGTGTGGCTCATTAAACTTGAGGTGATGCGGATGAAAAACTTTCGGCAGGAACGTTCGCCACTCTGAGAAAACGATTTTTTTTTTCTTCAACAATAAAACTCGATAGAATCTTTCAGGATGTTACCAATTTTCCTATAATCGATCAAATTATGAAACAAAATTGAAGAAAATTATTATATTATAAAAGTTTTTTGAAATTCGATCGAGTTTTGTTATAAACAAAAAGAAAACAGTAACGAAAAAGAGAAAATCGCTTTGCCTCGATATAACGAAAACATAATGTAGGTACATCTACTTACATCCGCACACGTAGGTCGAGCCACGTTCGTTCGCATCGTCATAACGCAACCACGGTGAAAGCTGTATGTTTCATTTGTTACAAAACGAACGAACGAACGAACGAACGAACAAACGAACAACTATTTTTATCTCCATTTTTCTTTACTAACGTTCCGTGGTGAGGTGGCCCTCCGTGTCGCGAGAATCGAGCATGTTTTATCGCAACTACCACTGTTATTATCGTTGTATGTGTAAAGAAACAATGGTCAAACTGGGGTGCTAGCGATTTAAGTATGAGACGAAATTACGCTAGAATTCGGACAAAATGATAATTATTTTAATGAGAGAGAAAAGAAACGAAGGAAATACGTGTGTTATCTTATAATTCGCAGGTGTGATAGTTACTCCGGTGGTTTATTCGGCTCAGACGTTGACGGGTGCTTTGATAGGCACTTGTTTCTTCTCCCTGATAGCTGGCTTCGCGTCGGGTTTTTGGTTCTCTCAAAGGTTACGAGGGGCGCCTTATCCCGAGCCACCGGAGCAGAGACAGCAGTTAAATCGTCTGACCGAGAGTTCCGAGTCGCCCGCTGGTTTCAACAACAAGTCGATCAATCTCGTGCTGAACGTGCCGCCGAAGAATCCAAATGGCAAAAATGCAAATTCCTCGGCGGAGAACAAACCGATGCAGAAGGTCAAGAAAACGTATATATGATACAGAAGACGACGAGCCGTCTGAGGCTTGCCAACGTCGATCGATCAAACGGCAATTGGTTCGAGCTCGTCCGAGGCTACGGAATCCGAAAATTCGTGTACAGAACGCTACGATTACGAAAAATCACCGCTAAACACGATTCGCAAACGCGACAAGGACGAGGACGAGGCGTCGTTACGAATCGAAATATCTGCCGAGACAGACGCGAACCAGTTGCGCAGAGGTGGGAATAATCCGTACGAGGCGCCACCTTGCGCCGACGCAACGATACTCGATCCCGATTTTCTCCGCGATAACGACGGGGGCTCCCCGTCGCGACACTCCCGCATGCGCAATCGTTATTACACCGAGGAGCTCGAACCGCGGCAAAAACGTAATTTTCAACGTCCGGCGTCGTTGAAGTCCGCAGAGTCTTACGAATTTCGCGAAACCGGCGGAGATGTACGACGACACTTGACGATGGAACCAACCGGAGCGGGCCACCACGAGCACTACATGATACCTACGCACGAGCCCAATCGTCCAAACGATAAACGGACCATGTCTCTCTTCAACCCCGATTTTTTACCCAATTTCAACGACATGCTCATGTACGTAGGACACACGGGTATCACGAGACAGAGCGATTATTATCGATGCAACGTTGACGCCAACGCCTGGGTACCCGGTGAGCACGGCACCTCGAGTCTTCAGTTCGAGCCTCGTTACGACAACGAGCAGCGACACCACGACTCCAGCACTGATTGTTACAAGCTCGATCATGATCCCGATTACGCAAGCGTCCGGCAGATGGCGCTCGACGAACGCTCCAGCGTTTGCGACTCGAGAGAACAAGACTGTGAGAATATTTATGCTCCAGTGGGTTTTCAAGGATTCGCCAGTCAGGGAAGAATCGACTACAACTGTTGAGAGAACGAACGGAAGATCGAAACTCGGGTAATTCGGTCGCGCGAATGGAGAAAACGAAAATTACTAAATTACGCGGACAATTCTGAATAGTGTTTTTTAAAAAATCGAGGAAGAAACGTATCGTGCTTTTCTCTGCGTTTGCCTACTTTCGTGGGATCGAAGATCGTGTAGTTTTGTCCAATGTGATACGACTGGAGGACTGTGTTCTTAAGTAGTGGCCTGTTTAGGTGCTTAGATGGACAAAAGAAAAAAAAACTAAAAAGATAACGAATAACGGTGGGGAAAAACGTTTGCGGTATATACATAAGCATTCTCAGCAGATGAGGCGTGCCTTCCATGTATTTTTGTTGGCATTTTTTCATATGTACAGAGGACGTGTGTTTAGCGAGACGCGAATGAACGATTCGACATAAATTACGGTAATCGATGGATTTGTTCGATGGATTTTCGACGGCTCGCGTATCGAGACAAAAATCACAAGTTGGCGACATTCGTCGCAAGATGACGGCACTCATCCATCCCAAGATGGCGGTATTAATCGTAAGATGGCGTACGCCGAAGCTTCGAACGAGATAACTCCGAAGAAAGATTCCCGATGGAACCAAGAAACAAAAGGAAAAATATTCGCGCGCTGGTATATGTTGTTGAGGTTAGTAGTTTTATTATACATAGCTCGACATCGTATATTTAATCTAAGGCTCATACACTATGAAAACAAACAACGGACACACAAAGATCAAGAGACACAAACATGCGCCCAAGCTGAACTGCCAATTGTGACAGAACTACTACGAAATATTGTAAATATTATTATTATTATTATTATTATTATTATTATTATTATTATTATTACTAGTGTGTATGTATATATATAATCATCGTCTTCGAATCGACGGTTCTCGACGATAGCCAAGACAAGAAGATGTATCTACCGTACATTGTAAATACGACGTATCGTGAAAAAAGAGGCTGCCCGTGGCGAATGAATTTTTGAGGTCGGAATGATTAATGGCGGAAGAAGAATAAAGAGCCCGGCGGCAATACAGATGGCGATAGGTGGCGTAAGTAGCTACTTCTTGTCATCGTTTCGTATACGTAAAGCTTTTCGTCTTTTCGGGTATAACGAATATAATGGAAATTATTATTATTATCATTATGATTATTAGTATTATTATTATAGCTCGACAAAATTGTGTATGTTCGAGAGACAAAAACTGAATTTGATTGAGCAAAATGGCAGCTATTTTACAATTTCTACTACGGATTTATGGATTATCGCGAGAGTGTGACGGTTTCACCAATTCGAATAATTTCCTACGTCGATTCGATATTTCCATACTTCGAATTGTTGTCAGTAGAGAGCGAAAAAAAAGTTCGGTTCCCTCGCTGGATGAAGAAATGTTTTTACCAATGTATCAAAAATTGTTGAAACAAAAGTCTGTATACATATATGTATATATATATATTCATCATAGAAATTTCACGGTAATGAAAAAAAAAAAACATATATGAAATTGATTGGCAAAATTTATTATACGATCGCAGCTGTAATATAAACGAATCGCTGATTGTATTGTATGTATATGTATACGGAGGATTTAATTAGGAAGACGGTGAGGAAAGAGGAAAGATGTCTTTTAAAATAACGACAAAATTTATTATCGCAAGGTAAAGGAAGCGAGTGCATATGCGAAGTTCCGATTGTGTCGCGTATAGAGATAGAGAAGAGTTTGTTTGAAATGTTATTGGCGTCATGATTATTATTGCGCAATGATGTTATTTTTTCGTGAAAAATTATTCGATCAAATTTGTATTGAAAGGATAAAGTTGAAAATTCAAAATTTATGCCGCGCTGATTTTTTCGCGCCGTTTTTTAACGACGATACTTCCGTCGGTTTGGAATCGTGCGATTATTGTAACGATTTTAAAGAATTTTTTATAACGAAAGGCTCGTACGAGACGATAAACGAAGGAGGAATATTTTGCAAAATGAACACTGTATAGGTCGCGTTGCCTCAATGACTCTTTTCTTTTATTTTCGTTTTTTCTATTATCGCTAACATTCCATTGAATATATAATGGCCGGTACTGCCAAGCGATTGTTATCTCGAACGTCCGCTTGCTGTTGAGCGACGAATATTTTTGCCCAAGTGCAATGATAAAGAAGATTTAAAAATATATTTAATGATATAAATTTTCCGCAGCTTCGACTACCAGCTGGGGCATTGTTCTTTTTTTCGTTATGTCGCTATATGCGATCGAGCGAAAATAATCTTATCGACGTAAAGTCAAAGTATAGAGTAGAAATTCGTGCGCAATTGCCTTAATACACATCATATTTTTTCTGCCTGCTTCGAGACCGGTTCTCGATTTGTAAGATTTTCCTCTCGAAATATCGCATTCTTCTTTATTATTGCCTCCTTTCTTATTTTCAACCCGAATATCTTAGTACGATATAATACTCAAGAGCAAGTTGGTTACGACTGAGATCGGTCAACGGAAAAAGATATAGACGAAAGGAAATAAATGATGAAAGAAGGAAGAAAAAAAATCGAGAACTCGAAATATTTTAGTGGCCTTTTTGTAGATGTACCTTATATATTTTCGAAACGAGATGGAATGGACGGCGAGTGATTGCGAAAGCAAAAATAAAAAATGGAACAATACGACAAGTTTATAGAAATATACGAAGAGTTTGTGCGGGAGCAAGAAAGACAGTGAATATGAGAATCGCGGGTCCCTTGTGAATTTCGGGCCCTCATTTACTTTCATCATTATTATTCGACTCGGAGACGTCAAATTTCTATCATCTCTAACGATTGTTACGACAACGGGAACGAATAATAATGATAAATGGAACAAAAGAAAGAGAAATGAAACTTATTGGCAAAAGAGAATATTTATATGTTCTTCCAGGCTGTTATTCGGAGTTAGCGGCGTATAGAGATAAAAAAATTAAAAGTAAAAAGTGAAAAAATGATACGTGGCTACGAGACGGTAACGAAGGATCCTTGGATACATTTTATCGATGTGATTTGCAGTATGAAGAGCGAGACACCAAGAGGAAAGGTAGAGACAGAGACAGAGAGAGAGAGAGAGAAAGAGAGAGAGAGAGAGAGAGAGAGAGAGAGAGTGAGCGAACAAATAATAATTCCGGTTAGAGAATATTGGATGACAGTCCAGGCGCACAAGATATATGCTGTGCCAATGCAATGTATTTTGTGTACATAGATGAATCGAATAATTATTTAGAATGAAGCGTCGTAAGAAACATATATTGGTCTAGGATCCAGAAAAAGAAAAAAAAACGCGAGAACGTAAAAGATCACGTTAATCGTAATGTTCGAATGGAGTGGAACGTGCAGGATGAAATAAATTAATTTCTTCGTATATCCGAGACTCATGAATCTTCCCAAGAGCTACGAACGGGCCAGCGTCTTCGTCTCATAAATCATTTTTCTCTGTACTCGTACATTTTTCCCCTATCGACGATAGAATCATATTCTCACACAGAGAGAACAATTCCGTGATCGATTTCTGTTTTTGCGCTACCTTCGACGGTTATTTGATCTTTTGAACGGACGATGGGCCATTCGACGAAAAAAGAATGAATTAATTATAAAAAATAGTAATCGTAATGCGATCCTCAAAGAACCGCAGGACTTATTCTTCTTCGTGGTGCAAATGGCCAAGCATTGATGTAAGATTGTAAGTAGGTTTTCGTTATTATTATTATTATTATAATTACGACTATTATTTAATTAAGACGCGGGTCGATCGAAAATATGCGAAACGCTGTACATAATTACATTTATACACATTATTATACATATTATAAATAAATAGATATAAACATACATTCATACACGACACGACACACCCACACACGTGCGCGCACGCACGCACGCACGCACACACACACAGACACACACACACACACACACACACACACACACACACACACACACACACACACACACACACACACACACACACACACACACACACACACACACACACACACACACACACACACACACACACACACACACACACACACACACACACACCGACACATACATATATAAACACACCGATATAAATATAATCTATTTAGTAGCGATTGGGTATCAATTTAAAAGTGATCCTTGCGTTAGAAGGATTCGATCGACCAATGATTCGCAAACGCTATGATCCGCCTAATCTAAAGTGCGTTCACACACAATGTGAGCAAATCGATGGCGCAGATACCTCACTCCTTTTTTTTCTTCGTTATTGTCAATCTCCACGTTTATAAGAATATTTTTTAAGTCTTCTCATGAACCACCCAATCGTTTCCAATTCCTGAATACATAAACAAACGAATAACCGTTTATATTCCTTTTTTCTTTCATTTTTAAAAGACTTTCATATATTCGCGCTTTCTCTTACCTCGTCGAAATTTTATAAACGCAGCCTTTTTCCGATCAAATGAAACTCCGTTTCGTATTAATCACGAATATCCATGACAGAGATTGTAATATAGTATGTAAAAGAACAAGGAAACCGTACATTAAGTAATGACGAACGCGAACGTTGAGTTTCGTATTAAAAATAAATTTTAAAAAACCGAGAAAGAAACGATCGGCTTTCCCGTCGCAATGTCAATTGATCTGTAAAGTAAGAACCGCAACACAACAGCATTAAAGTTAATTAGGCAATTGGCGATTGGAGAAACAGATCGATGTAACATCCGGTGGGCGCTTTCATTTTTTAATATTCAATTTCTCAAATAATGTAAAGCAACCCAAAATTTCTCGAAACGGATAGTAACAGTGTTGTGGAGCAAAGACTAACGAAGATATCGGACGAATATCTCAAGGATATTGTAAAAATTATTTCCAATTTATGTGTCGCTATTTTTGATTTAGAATAATCGTGTCAAGAAGGTTTCGAGCCAAAAGGATATTCGTATTTCCATTAAAAACATTCTGAAACGCCGATCAACGTCAAAATTGAAATGTCCGGGCGGCTATGCAGCCGCAGCGCCGCCAATGCCGCGATCTGTTTCTCTAATCCCTTCCAAGGCGCACGTATTGCAGCCTTTAATTTGTCGAGAACCAGACGACTATGGGTTGTAAAACGCGATTTACACTTTCTCCAAAAACTCTTCAAAATATTAAATCTACCTGTCTACTTTTTGCCACGATTCTGCGTTGAACGAGAACAATTTGATCGAATGCGACAGCTTTTTTTTCTTTTTTGGGAGGAAAGTGAAAATCGCGTTCTCCGAAACCGATCGAATCGTGTGATAGAGGGCTAACTACATCGCCCTAACACTTTATCGACTGCCGTTCAAGAAATTAAACTATGGAAAATATACAAAATAATCGGAAGGTAATAAAAGAAACGAAGAAAATAAAATAAAACATGCGCATCAACGGTTTTAAACTTTTAACACTACGCGCCGAGTCTTGTAATAAGAAGGAGAGAATCGATGAAGAAAAATAAAAGCGAAGACAAACAAATAAAAAGGCGTAGTTAAATTACTCGGGACTTTGCGGTCAAGACTGAGGAGCTTGTATATATAAATGCGGATTTAAACAAACAAAAAACATAGTTATCGATACTCTTTATTGCGACGCATGACATAAATATAAAAACAAAAGAATGAAGTTAAAAGAAGGAAAGGAAGATTGAAGAAATCCCAAGAGGCCACGATTATTTAGGGACGAGAACGCAAGTGCATTTTATTTGATCCTTTATTCATTATTTTTCAACTCTGAAAATTGTATATAAATGATGGGGCAAATAATGAACGATGTATCGTCGTGCTTCATGAAGAATAAATGAAACGAAAGAAAACAAAACATTGTATTATAATAACGAATTATCGCGGTATCATGACAGCATTAATATTTTCATCTTTCTTCCACGTGAAACGACGTAAATATGTTTATAATTCTCTCTCTCTCTCTCTCTATCTGCATATATACATATATATATATGACGAACCCAACGCAAATGATGGAAAGTTTGTTGGGGATTCGAACGATGAATTTCTTCTTTAGAAGAGAGAGAAAAGAAAAGTTCGAATATATATATATACATATATAGTACATCTCATTTTTTACGTCTCTCGCATCGTTCACGATCGATTTGTTTGTATTTATATTATCGCCGCACGCCGAAAAGAAGATGAGAGGAGGGAGATAAAAATAATGGATGAAAAATAAAAAACTTTTTTTTGTACGAAATGATGCATCGTGTCATGATGCCTAAACTTAGGAGTACTGTTATAACATTGCTAGACAAATATTTGCAAATCATACTGCATTGAACGCTACTCATCCGAGTTCATAACATTTACAATCCTGATATTCGTACGATAAGTTTAATAGAGCGGTTAAGTATCAATGTCACAAATGATGTAATTTCCCCTTTCCCTGCCCCTATCCACAAAAAATGAAACAATACAGAGATGAAATAAATAAGGTAATAAAATTGAATCTGGTATTCAAACGTTTTATTTCACCCGAGTAAACGTGTTTCAACGACTTCAATTAATTTTCATGTGAAATAGGTTCGACAGTTTAAACACAATATCAAAGTTTATCTTATATATATATATATATATATATATATATATATATATATATCATAGGAACGTGTCGACTTGTGGAAATCGGTAATGATAAGACTAATTGAAAGCCTTATCCAAACCGGCTCTTCTCCTCTATATTTACTATAATAGATCTATTAAACGAAAAATCGTTTGCACTTTCTTCACTCCCTTTATTATATTATCCGATAAGTAGTGATATTCACTCCACGAAATCATTACAGAGATAATTTCGTACACGACACAAGGATTTTATAATGTTTGGCCCTTTCTTCTTTTTAATGCACGAAAGTAAAGAGAAAAGAAAAGCAGTGTACGCTAAGCGGTATTGCCATAATATTCTTTTGCTAATAGAATTCATAGAAGTTCGCAGTATAGTCGCATGCTGACAGCAGCACTGCTATAACAAATTCGAACATTTGGCATGCGAGACCTACATGCCGACCAACAGCTGGGCCAGTTTAGTTATAAAAGGAAACCTTGCGAGGTCACCCTCTCCGATTTTGATGAAATTTGGCATCAGGAATACTAAAGAAAAGGTAAAAAAAAGCGTCACTAAATGTATCACGTCGAAGACTTACAGATTTCGCTACTCGTGTCGTCTCAAACGTTAATAGCTGACCAACATGAGTATTTCCATTAAAATAGCGACTAAAAGAGTATTTTGACATATCGGATATATCGTTACCGTACAGCTGCAAACGAAAACTTGTAGAAATAAAAAAGGATTACGATGGAAGTATAATCAGAGAAACTAGTTGGTACAATTTCTTTTCATTTTGGCAAAACTTTCTATCATGAACGGGTCGAGACAAAAATGTTAGAAGGAACAAAATGTTGTATTCTTCGACTACTAGACGTTCATCATGATAATGATGAATATAACAACAAATGATGTATTGTTTATTGCAATAATTCGTGAATAATTGGTGAAACCTCTTTTATTTCTCCTTAATATGGGCACGGAATTAGTTAAGGCTTTTCCAATTGCGGACTAATTTCGTGCCTTGGAATGCAACCGAATTGCAATCGTAAACTTATAAATAAAATTCACCTCACCCACCGTATCGAAGACACTACCTGCTGACATTACAGTATTTTTGGGTGAGTCAATATCTAGGTCAAGGAGTTAATATTGTCTTATTAAATATTGATAGCATGTCTAATAATACCGCGTGTCATCATTCGTGTGCGCTGATATCTCGTATGATGTATCAACTTATATAAGTTGAGCAACGATCATTACTGTTGCAATTTCCAACGGAAAAGTCAGCCACACATTTTGAGTTGCAAATACGAATAAAAATGTACGTTAATCCGGTAAATATTATCCAACTTCTATCCATAGCGATAAGTGTTATGGATTTGCCTCGAACTCCAATCACCAATCGGGAATAACAGTTCAGTAAGGATTTAGAAAACATGTTCATAGAAGCGCTGGATCAATCTCGCGGAAATGGAATTCGAAACTAGTTTGGATTTTCATTCACCAAATAAAATGCGCGAAGTAGCCGCAATAAGAGATAAAGTGTTGTCTCGCCAGTGCAGGTCGACGTTGTAGTTATATAATGTTACTGTGCCAGAACAATGTTTAACAACTGCAAGAATAGTTATAATGTGAGTAGTTATAATGTGAACTCTACAGAACTAATGAAATTTCTGCAACATATTTACCTGCTGGGACAATTAAACCTTTAATATCTTTCCGTTGCATATCCATGTCTTTATACGCAATTGGACACTGACTGCTCCAGAAAGCCAGAAGTATTACTGATTTTGGACCAGCATTGAAAATATATAGGTAGGTCTTGGAACCAATGCTTGGAACGATCAGTCGTCAATTTTCCACATTTCGAAGCCAAATGAAATATGCTTTCTCCTTTGAACGTAGTTTATTCCACTCGAATTCCACAGTTGTGAATTGGTTCGGTTAAAATGATCAACATGGATGCCAAAAGCTTGCCACTCGAAGAAATCAAAGGCTATGTAATATAACTCTGTGTTGTTGATGTTTTCAATTGCACCACGGTCTCAGTGTATTTCTGCCCTTCTTTTGCCAATGCAGAGTCTGTATGTAGCGCTAAATTGAAAGCACTTTGATCCGAATTAAATGTGTTCTCAAGTCCAACGTTGGCTATATTGAGCTTGACCGTCTCTATAAATTCTTTAACTTTAATCTGAAGTGTATTAGCATTTAATAATTTATTGTTGTTTTGTTACATAAGGAGTAATCTTCCTTGACACAATCCGATTTTTGTTTTCCAATATTCTTACTAAAAATATAAGTGCTTTGAAATGTACATTTGGTATTTCTACAATATCTCGCATTGGTCAGGCCTATTGTCGAAGTCCCATATCATGATCAGGCAGATTTTTGTCCAAAGGATCTTTAAAATTACTCAACATGTAGTGTGCTTTTCGTTCATTCTGCTTTCTATGTGTCTTCGTTATTTATAGTACAAGTCTACCGACGTAATGCCTCACTGATTTCACCGGTCGGAATTTCGTTTAAACAGATGATATTTTTCTTTACCCGTTTGTCCGGAACCTCAAGTAATCTATAGCTCTTGTTTTGTATTCGCAACTTATTTCTTCTACATCTTGAGTACACACGGTTTCATCAACTTGAAGATATCGCTATTTTGTATTATGGTTGCTACGTGAATTTTATTTGATGAATGAAAATCCAAACTAGTTTCGAATTCCACTTCCGTAGATTGATCTATCGCTTCTATGATCGTGTTTTATAAATCCGTACTGAACTGTTTCCCGTTCGGTGATTGGGGTTCGAGGCAAATCCATAACAATTATAGCTATGGATAGAAGTTAAATGATATTCACCAGATTAACGTACATTTTTATTCGTATTTGCAACTAAAAATGACTGGCTTCTCCGTTGTAAACTTCAGCAGTAACAATTGTTACTCAATTTATATGATTTGATACCTCATGTATACCTCACACGAACGACGGTACACGCTATTATTAGACGTGTTATCAATATTTAATACGACGATATTAATCTCTTAACATATAATGACATCTGGCAGATATCACTTGGCTCATTGGAGTTAAATGCAAATTGAATTTTATTTGTATACAAAGACATCAAGATTGTCTCGAGATAGCCGCTTACACAAGCAAGGATTTGAGTCGGCGAGCAAATTTAAATAAAGAAAAAAAAGTCACCGCAACACCACCATTACTTTTCGATTTTCCAAACTTTGTTCGCCGTCCTTATTTATTCGTCAAAATAAGTAATATAAATCGTAAAGATTGCCTTAACACTCCGCTCGACGATTGAGCGAGACGTTCTTACGTTAACGAATATGTTACGTTTTCGGCATATACGATAACGATTGCTCTTGAGGAATTAAGCTTCAGCGACCGTTAAGAACCGATGATTACATTATTTGTATTCTTAATAGGTTCCAATTTTCGAGCCGGTCGGTATACAATACATTCGTTGGTCAACTTACTTAGAAAACCTCGTTACACATAAGAGAATAGACTGAGACGAGCTGACTCAATGTAATCAGTTCGAGGAACAATAGTACAGGCAATAGAGGATCCAGTTACTCTTGTGATCATTCTGCATTTCGAGCCACTAGTTATTTTATTATTTAAATAGGTTTAGTATGGCCTACTTAACATAAATAAACAAAATACTACGAAATTACGAATGAGGAAGTTTGCAAAAAACCGTTTCGGCCTATATCTCCGTAACCGTGCACTCGAGGCTAAAATGGTCAAGATCTTTATTATAGATAATGAAATTTCTTATCTTTTCTGTTAAATTATTTTTTTTGTATAACTTACCGTTTACGACTTACATGACCATTGCTTTTTGTTTTCTGACTTTTTTTATTGACACATATCTAATAATTGTTTAAACAATAAACTGCTAGTAAGCAAACCTTCAAAGGGACAAATTTTCTACTACTTGTACTTTGAACTTTTTTTCTAAAACTAATATTTTTGAAGTTATAACGCTTTAAATTTTCGCGTTCGCGTCCGCGTTCAACACAACTACCGGGTGCAAGGTTAACCCTTTGAGACCTGAGTACTTTCAAGCTTATGTGGTTCGCACACGCATAGGCTGACGCATATATGCGTCCTTAGAGCTCAAAGGGTTAATAAAAACAAAGTATGCATAGGGTAATAATGAAAATTCAATAAATATGTAAAAAATATGCATGCTGTAGACATAATCAGCAATAAATAATTTGCCTTCTTACCTGCACACAACAGCGACTACCCGTTGAAATATTTGTTTTAATTATATTTCATTTTATACAATTAATTAGTACTTTAATTCGAATTGCGTCTCGATTATTATCGATAATTTTTTTTTTGTTTGGTGTTGACCGGGCACTCAGTCCTTAGGGCCATGGTGCCCGAACCCTTTACGGGCAAACCGTTACCGTGTTGGCCCCAAGGGCAAGCCGGCCTTCCGCGCAAAGCTCAGAATTACTGCCGCCCCCGCGACCGCCAGCTCGAAAGCATCTACGACCCTGGTCCCAAGGACGTCATTTCTGACTTCCTCAAGCCCGGCGCAGCTCGTTATGAGATGGAGAGGTGTATCCATTCCGTCATGGCACCTCTTACATTCCGGGTCCTCTGAGAGCCCCAGACGCGTTCGATGTCTTCCCGTATGCCAGAGTCCCGTAATCACCCTCACAACCAGTCTCAGTTGAGCCCGGTTGAGGCATGAAAGCTCGGTGCCTAGCTTTTCCGTGGGGCCAGAAAACAAGGCCTTAGTGTGTCCCATGCCTAGAGTCCGCCCCCAGAGATCCGCAAAACGTTCCGCGACCCACTTTGAGGTCGCCCGTCGCACGAACTCCTGGGTGATACCTATGGGGCATAGGCCCGCCATGTCGGACCGCGAGGCACCGATCCTGGTGAGCTCCTGCGCCCTGTTCTTGCCCCTGATGCCGCTGTGACCCGGCACCCAGACTACCTTGACTCTGTTGGAACTTCCTATTAGTGTCAGCAGGTTTATGCATTCTTTCACCAGCCCGGACCTTACCGTTACGCTGTGTAAAAGTCCGAGCGCGGTGCGACTGTCGCTGCATACGTAGATATGCTATGAGTGTAGTCTTTATCCCTGATAATGTGGACACAGGCCTTGATAGCGAATAATTCTGTTTGCAGGACAGTCGCGGTGCTCGTCAGGGCGTAGGACTCCTCCGTCCGTAGCCCCTCACACCATACGCTTGTCCCCGCTCCTGCACCTAATTTAGCCCCGTTCGTGTACCAGACTAGTCCCTCAGGTGACAGTATGGTCTTCTGATCCTCGACCCACGTCTGTTTCTCGGGATAGAGAACCGCATAGTTGTGTTGAAACTGGTGTTCCCGTGGGCACCAGTCGCCACCGAGACGGGTTACCGGTTCCAGGTCCCCCGCTCTCGAGAGGATCGTTGCGTGCCCAACAGCTGCGCCTTTCCACTGTCGGCAACTAAGCAGCCGGCTGGCTGCATTTCTTGCTCCCGCCTCTGCCGTAATCTGCGGCGGCGGGATGTTAAGCAGAGCTCCTATAGCCAGGGTGGGAGTAGTGCGCATTGCGCCCGTCATCCCTAATCCCATTAGCCCCATGTAAGGTCTGCCCAGCGCTCTCCTGTTTTGTTCCCGCTCAAGCGCGGGCCACCATACCAGGGAGGCGTACGTTAGTTGCGGGACCAGGATGGCCGAGTAAATCCACTTGACCATCCTGGGTTTTAGCCCCCACGTTTGCCCAAACATTCTCCTGCAGGCCCAGAAGATCGCAATCTCTCTCCGAGCCTGTTCGCAGATGTGGCTCTTCCAGCTGATCTTGTGGTCCAGCGTCACTCCCAGGTATCGGACCTCTGGAGAGAACGCCAGCCCCGCCCCGAAGATCGAAGGAGGCCTCATTTTGAAGCGCCTCTTCTTAGTGAATAGTACCATCTCCGTCTTGTTGGGATGCACCGTAAAAGACTTTGATGTGCACCAATCCTCTACAATGTCGAGTACTTTCTGTATCTCGCTTGCCATTGCTCCCGGATGATTGCCGCTGATTGCGATGCAAACATCATCGGCAAAGCCTACTACTTTGACCTTCCGTCCCGCGAGCCTTTTCAGGAGCCCGCCGACCACCATGAGCCACATCAGAGGTAAGGTTACTCCTCCCTGTAGGCACCCTCTGCCGACGTGCGCCCTAACACTCGTCCCGCCGAGACTGGCCGTTACAATTCGCGATCGAAGCATGAAGTCCATCCATTTGATGACCGTGTCCTCAACTCGGAAGTCCCTCGCTGCTGCACAGATCGCGTCGAAAGATGTATTGTCGATGGCCCGTCGACGTCCAGGAAGACGCATAGCGTTGCCTCCTTTCTACTAAGTGCGCCTTCTATCTCCCGGACCGGGCCATGGAGTGCTATCTCTACGGACCTGCCCGCCTGGTACGCGTGTTGGGACTGGTGCACTGGCTCTCTCACCAGCGCCCCGTCCCTTATGAATCTGTCAACGAGTCTATCCATGGTCTTAAGTAGGAATGACGTCAAGCTGATAGGTCTAAATGCCTTGGCCAGGTCGTATCTGGTCTTTCCCGGTTTCGGGATAAGCACAATTATGACCTCTCTCCAAGCGTTTGGCAAATATCTTAGTGCAAGATAGCATCTGAAGATGTAGTTTAGGTGCCTGATCAGGCTCTCCCCCCCTCCCCCCTCCTGAAGGAAGGCCGGAAAGATCCCGTTGGCCCCTGGACTCTTGAACTTGTCGAAGGAGTTCAATGCCCATCGGATCCTGTCGTGAGTGACCACCCTCGCGGCGGTGCCCCAGTCGCCCGGTCTGGTGCCGGCGAGAGATTCTCCGTTTTGGGGGTCTCGCTCCGCCAGTCTTGAGCCAGGGAAGTGCGCCTCCAGCAAGTGTTCCAGTATGTCTTCGTGTTTCTCAGCCACTTCCCCGTTGGGAAGAGTGAGTCCACCAAGCCTGTATTGCGGACCATTAGCGAAGACTGCGAAGCCTGGCCACTGTTGGCAGACTTCCTTGCAAAATTTTCCCCAGGCCTCCAATTTCGATTTCTTTGTGGACTTTTTGTAGATCCGCTGTTCCTCTTTGTACGCAACCCAGTGCGTTGCAGCCTTTGTTTTCAAAGCTCTATTGAGTAGGCGGCGGGAGCTGGAGCGTAGTTGGCTAAGCTCTTTGCTCCACCATGCCACCTTCCTTCCTTGTCTGCGTGCCCTGAGGGGGCACGCTGTTTCATAGGCGTGGATAATGGAGGAGGTGAGCGAGCTCACGCGCCCCTCGATCCTGCCTTCAGTTCTCAGCCAACCTTCTGCTTCCCCGAGCCTGTCCTCTAGTTCCTCTTTATATAGATCCCAGTCGGTGGCCCTTGGGTTGCGATAGGTGCCCCCATCGTAGTGGGCCCCTTCGGCTGCCAGGCTGAATGTTATTTGTCGGTGGTCTGAGAGAGTGTCCTCCTCATCCACTCTCCACTCCCTCAGACACTGTACCACTCTTGGGGATCCCAACGTGAGATCGATGACCTCTTGTCTTCTTACGGTGACAAAGGTGGTTCTCGATCTCCTGTTCATGATCTCCAGGTTCGTCGTGGAGAGGTATTCCAGCATGTCCGAGCTTCTCTCGTTTGTGTCCGAACTTCCCCAGATGAGGTGGTGCGAATTCGCATCGCACCCTACCACCAGGTGTATTGTGCGCGGCTACGGTGCGACGCGACTTGAAATGCGCGGCAGCCAGGGTCGTAAATCCTGACACCAAATTTTTGAAAAAAATTTGACACCGTTGCTTTAATGTTCACGCACTCCTGCACCGCAAATTAATGGGATGAGGATGGTTGGTATTGATCACACAAATTATGTATTTTCA
>JAPYZU010002684.1:0-16617 GCA_030523005.1 Tryphoninae sp. B BG-2022a
CAATCTTCGAAATCGCAAATACCCATCAATATGATGCCAAATTTTCATTGCCGGTAACTACTACCCTCTCCCTTCGGTCGAGAGAGAGGCTAACTATAAGGAGAGCGATACCTTGTGACCGTGATTTACCAGGCTCAGAAAATCATGTCACAATATATATATATATATATATATATATATATATATAATATTTATATATTAATATATATTATATGTATTAATGTTAATATATAAATATATATGACATATTATATTATATTATATTACATATTACAATATATTAATATAAGATAGTATATAATATAATATACTATACTAATATAATATACTATAATATACTATAGTGTATATATATATATATATATATATATATATATATGTATATATATATGTCACAGTATTCTACACAATATAGGCTTTATATGTACGGGAGTATAACAGAGAGATCGAAAAAATTGTATACACATAGGACGACACGATTTTCTCCGAGTCGTCTGGTTCTTTCACCGATCTCGTTGCGATACATCTATACGCCTGAAGACATCGCGACACACAACGGACACCCAACTTTGAGATCGATCGTCTCGTAGTAACACGTGATCGACACTGCTGAGTAAACAAACAAACGGTTCTCGCGAGCGCAAAAAAAAACTCCTTATTCCATGATCGTTGATTCCTCATCGATGTGCACGATTAATAGTTTCTTATCCTCTTACTGACATCCACTTCTGATCACAAGAGAAACTCGAATTTCCACACCATTCGCGGTCGATAACTCGATCCACTCGGAACAGTAAAATCTAACCTGGCACTTTGGCGCCGTGCGTCCCTGATAATATATTCGACCGAGAGGTCGATGTTAAAGTACCCTAGCTTGCTTGCGGTTGCTTCCTGCCCATGGATGTCGAGGATTTGCCATCCTTCTCTCCATTCAGCCCCCCCCCCCCTCCTCCTTCCCCTCCATAATAACCCATACAGTCGATCGAACACGCACACACGTTTTAACCGTACACGGAATTTGCGCAGTATCGCACGTGCAGACACGCGAACACCAGGGGGAAACATCAGAGAGCGAACGCCGGATGGAGAGAGAGGAGGCTGCGTACATATCTATATGTATAAAACGCGTTCGAGATATCGATAGATCGATCGATAAATTGTACGTGCCGATCTGCTGGTTAGGAGTTTGTGTACATATGCAATACGCAAAGTACGGTATACACTCTCATCTTCGACAAGTATACCCGACTTTACGTGCACAATGCTCTCGAAAATCTTGTGTACTCCCACACTTCTCCACGGCGCTTTTGTTCGACGAGGAACACCGGTAGTTACTGTGCACATAATTGTGTATGGGACATTCCATACCACTACAGTCAACGACTAAATAAATATACGCCTCGAAATTTGCCGTCGTTGAAAATCTCATCTTTAGTGAACTACTTTTGGGTTTAAAAGCTCCAAAACTCATTCCCCGAGGTAATTACGCAATCTTTTTATCTCGCGGACAATTTCTTTGATCGGTGATGTAAATTATTGAAACATTATTGACAAGTTTTTGAATCAAAAATTAGAAATGATTTATCAAGATTTTCTTCGAGTACGAGAAGTTATATTAATTTTGCCTTGTACATTCGTTGAATAAATTGAAAATGTATAGCTGACAGAGTTTAGGCGATAATTAAAAAACATGCATTTTTGTATTTGTTTATTTTTATTATTACAATTAAAAGTTATATTTCGTGTAAATTTTGATAAAAGTAGTTGACGTATTTTTTGTATGAGTGTGGGGGATTATTTCTTCATATTTTTGTATATTAACATCGTTATGTGGTAACTTAATATGCGCAACTCTCGAACAGGTAGGTATAGTCTGTCAGGAAAATGTTCAGAACATTAATGTACATTCTTCCTGTTCTCTACTTCAACTAAATATTCGACGAACCAGCGAATTACAGTATGATATATTACAGTACATTTTTCAAGTAACACGAGCTCAACAAATAATTATTTCGTAGGTAATAATTGTTGAAATAATGCGAGAGAATAAAGGAAACTGAAGGTATAAATCATAAATTAAACATTGTACGCATTACATACCGGCTTGTTTTTCGAAATAGCTTCGATAATTATATTAGCATTATCAATTTCAATATCGATTTGTCTCGATATTTTCGATGATATAACAAATTTCGTTAATTTCACGTTCATTGAACGCTCGCCCATTGAAGCTCAGGGAATTAATATATCGCACATTGTGAATAATGAATCATTAAAATATTTGAATCATTAATATATTAATCATTAACGTATATTTTAATCATTAATCATTAACGAATCATTAACGTATATTTTGATCATTAATCATTAACGAATTATTAACGTATATATTAATCATTAATCATTAACGAATCATTAACGTATATTTTAATCATTAATCATTACCGAATCATTAACATATTTTCATTACAAACGGGTAATCGTCGTTTTCAATTTACCACCCTATCCTATTTCCTTCCCTCCCACATTCACATCATCCAGAAGGAGATACGATAACGTAGGATTCATGAACATCAAAATTTTCGTTGGAAAAACTTTTCAATTTCTCGGGTAGATCAATACAGGACTAATTCTCCACATTCACGCTCCGAGAATGAATACCCACTATTGATAACGAGTTGTACATCGAAAATGTATAAGCTCGTACGTGCCCGCATCGAAGTCCGATGACCGTGTAGTTCCGTTTTACAATCTACGAGAATTCTCGAAACGATTCTGATTTCGATGATTGATTTAATCTTGAACATAGAAATGCCTTTAATGTAACACAAATAGATAGACACGATCGCGTTGTACATGGTTTCTCGATTTATCGCAGAGAATTTCTAATTTTTAGTTTCAATTCCCACGACGCGATGGTGAATATTTGTGTAGATTGTGATGTGTACTGTATGTTCGACGATTCAACATCAACATTATCGTGACTATGAATAATTCGTAGGTGAATCGATTAACGATACAAGACGAGGGATTCGGAAGCTGCATTCGCGGTATCGTGCATTATCAACGATAATGGAGTACGCTACGCGCTTCCTACGTTCGAAGTCTAACAGACGTTTGAATCCCCAGTGTACAGCAATATAGCGATCTCGTAGATCGCTTCCTCATTTACAGTCTCGATCCATCACCAACGCGAATAAAACATGCCCCTTTCTCCTGCGTGTACGTCATATTGTTAACGGCTAATTTGTCTTTGATCTTAATTTCCTTTGATCAAACGCAATCATCGTTCGTCGCGTATGGATCTCACCTTTGTTCAAGCACCGTTGAAAGATCGATTCTTCCAACTGGATGAATTCGCATTTGTCATTGGCCGGTATAGAGAAAAATCGGGCTTTATGATACGAAAACAATTTCCGTAACGAGAACGATGAAACTTTGCGGCCGATCGAAAATCTATATTATCGGAAAGAGTATACTCCTTCGTACGCGCGGGTACATATAGTGGGGCCCGAGCTATCGCGAGAACGTTATCACGTAGAACGCGTAATCGAGAAATTGGTTTTATCCCATCGGAATTGCGGCCATGTGCGCGTTCGTACTCATCGATACGGTAGTCCTGTCACGTTCTTATCGGCAAGAGAACTTCGTTCCTGTGGATATCGTCACGGCGTCGATGAGCCACACGGCTTTATACTATACGTGAATACGGTTTTCACCTCCCCTCAAAGTACACACAGACTGATATATATAGAATGCGCGTTGTATGCATTAGAGCGAATGAGAACGGGTGAGAGCAAGAGAGTTCCGGTTTGAGGAAAGCGGTTGTGAATTTTTGTTTGTTTTAATGAAAAACGCCTTTGGGATCAGATTACTCGCGAGGATTTCTCGCAACGCGACGAAACTCGAGGGAGAGTTATGATTTAATAAGCCTCTTTCGTAGCGAGTTGAGACAAAGGCCTCGAAAATGGAGTTTTTCATTGATAGTTACAATATATTCGTTCCTATCTTCGATATTTTCTAAACTTTGATAAAATTGATAAGAACTTTGTATTCGTTTTTTTCGCCTTAATTACTTGATTATTTTTTCTTCTTCTATCACGAGCATTATTGGACTATATTCAGCGATACCGAGGCTCGATCGTAATACGTAAGCTCACTGACGCGCTATGTCGAGCTTGCGGAGAATCGCGTGCCATTTGCCTATGCTCGACGAGGCATTTGTTTCGTGAAAGAAACTCCGAGCGTATATCGTAGATTCGCGTTCCTGAGCGATATACGCGTTCCATAAACTTACTCGCGATGCGGCCTCGTCCCTCGGCGATTCGCCAAGCCACCGAAATACGATCAATTTGCCGCGCACGCTGAACAAAAGATTTCGCGCAGGAAATAGGCGACGCACGTAGCACGTGTACGAGAACGACACGAATTGGAGAATTCGTGTATGGTTGTACACGCGGGAATCGTATCGTAACGACGAACCGTCAAGCCCTTTCTTCGTCTCACAGTGGTCCGAATGTCGAGGCAGGTTGATCATACGACGAGAGATTTGTTTCTCGTTGGCCACGATTCTCTCTCTCTCTCTGTCTCTCTGGAGACCATTCACGCTTCAGTAGTCAATGATAAATCTCGTTTCCTTTATCGGGATTTCGGGCTTCTCTCGTGTGCTCGAAGTCCTTCCTCTCCTCCTCCTCCTCCTCCTCCTCCTCCCTCGTTCTCCACTACTCTAGTTGCCTGTGGATATCGCCACTCTATATCTCGAATACCTTTTGTGTCGAAAGCTTCCACGGAATATCTACAATCGACCGAGTCGGCGTATATAAAGCTCCGCGTCCAACCGGTCATCCGATTTCCATGTATGAGAATAAACTTCTCACTTTTCATGCCGGTGGCCCGATCTGTGAGCGTTCTATACTAACATTTAAAATAAAAACAAAAAACAAATATTTTTCCATCGCTATTGCGGATTTTCTCTCCGCGTTCGTTCTATATTTGTCACGGAACGATGAGTCGTGAAATTAAGAAGCTTTCGCGTTTTCATTGTATCCAATTTGAACTTTGGCTTGCGTCTATTATTGTTATTATAGTTTTATTATTATTGTTATGCGGCTTTTGAAAGAAGCATTTATACGCCGATGATGAAAAAGGTTAGAAACGAATCGCGCTCTTTGTCTGTCCCAATTTTTCGAGACTTCTAGTAGGGGGATGATCGGCAAGGGAATAAAAACGTGTGCAAATATAATTAAATTTGCATTTCACTCGATTCGGGAAGAACGGTTTTGCGATCAACTCTGCTACTTAGATCTTTTTTTTTTCTTTTTTTCCGCGGAATATTTTCAGCTAGTCGCTTTTTAAACTGGAGAGCTTGGCGTCTCGTGGCATCCTCAACTTTGTGAATTATCGTATGGCCATTAAAGAAAGAGGGCGAGGAGAGGCGGTGGCTGTGAAAGGGTGGGAGGGGGAAGGAAGGACAGAGAGAGAGAGGGAGTGAGAGTAAGAGAGAGACAGAGAGAGAGAGAGTACATAGAACGGAGAAAGGTGAGGAGTATATCACCCCACGAGAACGATAAAAACCCGAACCCCCATGCAAATTATACCCCGGAGGGCCAAGATGGCCGCGCACTAGTGGTGCTTGCCTATATATATAAGTCTCGAATTTTATGCCACCCTCTCTTCCATCACTCGCCCTTCCTTTTGTCTCTGGCACGAGACACTTTCTACCCCCCCCCCCCCGGTCTTTCCACTCCCTTTCGTCTCTTATTTCGGGAATCCCCTTTTATGAAGCGCCAGCATCAGCTACATGACCATCTTCCGGGAAGAACGAGAGGAGGACCCCGACGAATGACGCAAACGAGCCTTTTCCTCGCCGTTCTCTTATCGCACGCGACACTTTTCTTTCAGCCTCTTTACCCTCCCGCCCGCCACTCTACGATTGCTCCCTGGACGCGAAACGATCGCTACCGGTGGGTGTGTGGTTCGAAGAGGAAACCAAACCCTCCCTATACTACCTCCCACTCCCTTTCGCTCAGATCTTGTCTGCTGGAAAGAATACCTCCTGTCGCCACCCGACTCGCCTTTTTTCTGCTCTCGCCACATCGCAAGCCCCATTTCTTCGTCTTCTTCTTCTTCTTCTTCTCCTTCTTCTTCTTCCTCCTCCTCCTCTTCTTCGTACTCTTCTCTTCGTTCACATTTACGACGCACGCGCTCTTTTATTATAGCAAACCCGGCGAGAAACTTCTTTCATTTCCCTCGTAAATCCTGATGTCCTCTACTTCTTCTCATCTTCTCCTTCTTTTGTATTTTACACTCCCCCTCTCACCCCATACCTTTTATCGAGCATCATAGCATCTTATAATGTCGTAGATTTTCATGCTCCGTGAACGTACTCCGAGATATCCGGGGCTCTTCGTAAATCCAGATTTACACTTGGAACAATTATTGGATATCGCAGAATCGTGTTTTCGTGCTTCCAGATTTCCGAGGTATAATCTGATTCTTGTCTGGTTTGATGATCATTTTACTGTCTTGGCTGTGATCCTCCTACATACCATTACTTCTCTATATGTCTATATGTACACGTGAGTAAGACTACGTTGATAACATAAGGAAGGAAACAAATAAACGAAGAAGGTAATCTCTTGCCACATGTGACATACATAGTCATTGTAGAGATCTCCTGTCACAGCTTCATTTTGTCAGTTTGGTTCAAGATTCGCTGACCAAGTACGAATCTGTTCTTTCCTGGGACGATGCTCCCTGTCTCGCGTAAGTTATAGCTCGTCTCTGTAGTGCTGCAGTAGGTACATCGTGCACTTGTGGAAAAGCTCGACTTATCAACCCCCTATCACGTTCATCCCTACTTTCGTTTAATGATCTCTCACGGATCTTCGCCCATTCGACAGTAGCACTTTCGGACATGTGCTATATACCACTCCGATCTGGAGCAAAACACGTTCACCTTCTGTAAAACATCAATCCCAGTTTTTATTTCTAGCTAGGAAAGAATCGGTGGAATCTTATGGGTTAAGTTACGTCTGTTCTTTTCTTCTTTCGTCTTGAGGAACAGCCAGATTGCGATAAGAGGGATGAAAGTATCGAAAGAATCCATTGCTTCTTTTGTTTGTCGATTTTTAAAGTCGATAAATCTTGCCAATCCAGTACAAATTTAATGTTTTCTCATCGATCTAGATGATAATTGATAGATATCAGATTTTCAATTTGATACAAATTTCTGCAATGTAAATGAGAATTTTATTTTTCCTGAGAAAGCGAATTGGTCCCTTCCGGTATCGAAAGTGTGCGACTTGTGTGAGTTATAACAGCCACCCGGAAACGTGATTACAATGCAGTTTGTGCGATGTAGAGTTATTATCTCATGCCGTCGTTCGGAGGATTAAGTTCCCTCGGTGAAGAAGAGGCAGAAGAGCGCCTCCTCTCGGTTGCTCGAACACGCTCGCGTGTGTTCCGTGTAACGCGCGCGCGCGGGCATCACTTATACATAAACCGTTATCGAATGCCCGAGTGTCCTACCATCATCTCTATTTTGCCCTCTCTCTCTCTCTCTCTCTCTCTCTATCGCTCCGTTTTTTTCTTTTTTGCTGAGTTGCAGAGCGGTACAGAAAGAAGAGATTTGCCAATAGTCGATATTTGAAAAAAGAAAGCGCTCGAGCGTCATATTTTCACTGACGGGAGCAAGATTCCGATAGATTTATCGTCTCGCTAAAACTGCCAATCAAATTTCGTGGGAAACTCATCGAGAGGCTACTCAAGTAGAACATGCACATCGCAATATTTCCTAAGGAGAGGATCACCGTTAGAACTCCAATGTTCCCGCACGGTTCTCATTCAGAAATCCGCGCGTGACGCGTCTCCCAAGCGTTGCTATAAATTATGTATGAGAGGTATACCTATAGACAACTCGTTCAACTAAAAATCATAGAAAATAATTTCACAACGAAACAATTATTCGTCGTTGATTCAAATATTTCAACCTTCAGTGAACTTTTATTATCCCTCTATCGAGATTGAGAAACATATAACTGTGTTAAAATGGAAGTAATAAATTGCCAATCATTGAAAATAATTCGATCAATCGCCGATGAATTATTTTTTAAAACACAATACCAGTACAATTCTTGCTTCAAATACACGTTAGAAAAAAATATAGTATAAAGGATTTTAAGCTGTCCTTGGCGCCATTGAACAAAGCTTCGCCCTTACTTTGTTAATCCTCCGACAGTTTCAGTTCCAGGAGCAAAAAGTTGTTTCAATGTTGTCCGAGCAAAGAAACGAGATATACATAGCTAGAGGCAAGTCCATGTGTGGTCTGGTACGGTTGGTCCGGTCTTGTACCTCACAGAGCGAGTGCGTGTGTGTGTATGTGTGTGTGAGAGCGAGAGAGAGAGAAAGAGCGTACATGGGTTTCGAGGGCTGATGTTGGACGATTAGTCGACAGCGTCGTCTCGTCAGGCATGTACAAATGTGGGATTATCCTAATAGCATACCGGTGTACCCTCTACCAGCGCCGCTTCATCGAAGTGCCGTACACGCCGTTGTGCGAGAAAAGCGGTCGTCGACGATAAAGGGAGAGTAATACACCTCTGAGCTTCGTGTATACGTATAATACGCGCACGGATCTTCGTTCGATGTCGTAGGAAGGGGGTCGCTGCTACAGAAAAGCAGGGTTATACGTTACATATATGTATATACAGGGTGTCCCAGAAGTCTAGCACATTCTGATACTTGCAGATAGCTGGCAGTGTCACGGATCTCCGTGCAAAGCCAGTACGACCATTTCGCGATAGTTTTTAAATGAGAGTTGATCAAAGTTATCCAATCAGAGAGCTGATTTTGGCTACGTTCGAATGCGATCAAAAGGATAGTAACGCGTGTCCGAAGTTTAAAGGGACGTGGATTGTCGCGTTGGCGAAGTCCGAACGAACTGGGATCAAGAAGCTACGTACAGCTTATATCCGATGGGTGTAGTTTCCTGGGACATCAATCGTCGCGTTTCCGAAGTCTGAACGAACTGAGATCGAGAAGCTACGTACAGGTCATATCTGATGGCTGTAGTTTCTAGTCTGATCTTACACTGGCGACGATTGATATCGTTTTAAACTTTGGATACACTCTGCTGCCCTCTCTGAACCGTTGAAACGCGGTCATTCCCCAGACTCTGATTGGACAACTCAGATCGTCTGTCATTTAAAAACTATTAGGAATTGATCGTTGGGACTTTGAACGGGAATTCGTGGTATGACTAGCTACCCGCAAGTGCCGGGAGTGGCGAGACTTTTGGAACACCCGGTATATGCATCACTTACCTATAGAGTAAAGAGAGCAAAGCAACCGGAAGGCCACCCTCCATTCGCCCTCCGGCACGGATTCCCTCGCGACTGGAACGAGAGATCGAGCTAGCTTTGAGATAACGTATAGACGACGACGACGACGACGATGAAGAAGACGACGTCGACGGGGTAGGAGAGAACTTGTCGGGGTGGAAGAGAAAGTTCACGTCATTTTCACCACCGAGAGGCCCACCCAGAGATCTCTCGTGACGATGGCGCGGTGATCTCACTTTATTCCTAGTTACCGGGGGCCACAAGCGATACCTTCATCCCTTCGAATATCCTCGACCCGTTCCGTCTCATTCGTTTCTGTCGCGATCTCGTACCAGCAGGCTCTCATCTTTATATATATATCCCCGGACTCGTCTCCCTCGCTCTTATTTCTCCTTGCTTCACCAACGATTCTCTTTCGCTTTTCCAAACCGAGCGCAACAATAAAATCGTCGAAGGTGCTTCGATGAAAAAAGAGACGAAGAAGACGAAGAAAAACAACCAAACTGGAGAAAAACGAATGCGCATCAATTTGCGAGCATCGATTTCTATGCCCGGAGTCGATGTCTGTGAATGAAGAAGCTCCGCGAATGTGCCGGCTCGAAAGAAAATGGAGAAATCCCCTCCTCGCGATACATTTCTATTGGATACGCGTTTCATTCCGCAACGATCATTTCTCTCCCTCTCGCCGGTTAACTTTTTGAAAATTCGAGAGAAACTCCTAAACTCTGCCTCATCGCGCCAAATATATAAAGATATACATTACCCATGATGGACCAGTGATAGGTACTCTCAGTTCGGTGAATACATCGTTCTGTACGTATCTATGCTATCGTGTGCACATATCCTGTTGATGAAAATACCGGCTTGAACGAGACAGAGAGAGAGAGAGAGACAGAGAGATCGAACGAATTGATCCGGTCGAAAGCAAAGTCCGTTATTCAGGGAACCGTAATGCAAATATAGGTACACGCGATACGATCCGTACCATCCATATTTAAACCGGATTTCCAATATAGAATTGCTCAATATATACCCCTGCCTGTAAAAAATAACAACATATATTCCTCAGAGTTCAGCCTATCCAACCTAGTTCAATGAATTCCAATCAAGATCCTTGCTGAATTCACTGGATCAATTCAGTATTCGTTCTAAACATTGCTGACTACGAATTATCAAACTCTAATCACCTCGTCTAATCTTCCCGACAATTCCAATCCAATGGAAACACGCTCGTGTATCATAATTTCTCGACATTGGTTCTCTATAAAAAAAAAAAGAAAAAGAATGAAAACAAAAAAACAAGCAATTTGTGAATCTTCGAAAATGCTTCGTTCGCACAATCGGGAAACGTCTCTTGATCGACCTCCAGGCTAGATACGGGGAATTCGCCAATGGGAGAAGAGAACCCATCGAGCTATATCGAGGGAAAACGCAAAAGAAAGGCTTAAAAAGAAAATTTGTAGGTTACCAGACCGTTAGGGAAACCGGTCAGTTGGGTCAAGCCGAGCGCGAGAGCACTTCTTCTCGACCATTCGTTTTGGCCTGTCCTCGTCGTCGTACTCCTCTTCTTTCTCGACTTGTTGAAGGTTTACCTATTTCAGTGCAAAGCTTGAAATGCTGGTGCTGCAGATTATCCACAGAGCTGTGCATAAGCTGCGGTAAATCCCATACTACGGGATTGCTACCGATTGCATTTTCCCCTGAGCCCCTTCGTCCTTCTCCCGGCCCGTCCTCACCCTCTTTCCACAGCTCCCACCACCCTTTGACGGTGGTGCACCGCAGCCACAAATCTATCTATACGTTTCGAGGGTCCTCGTGTGTGTTTGCCAATGGACGGGCACGTACAATCTATCCAGATACATTTATTCGTACGTATATACGCTATTCTGGTTCACCGATCTCTGTCAGAGACGTACAAGGTTTGCCTCACGGGGTATATACAGATCACAGCGGCTTTGGTTTTATCAGTCACTGATGCGTTCGCTCTCCGCAAATCCAGCCTCGATTGCGTGTACGCTCTGTGTGTGCGTGTGTGTGTGTGTGTGTGTGTGTGTTTGTGTGTTTATGTTGGTGTCTATGTTTATGTTTGTGCCTGTCTATGCGTGTCCGTTCTATGTGTTGGTGTATGTGCGGAGATGCGCGTATGTGTAAAAGATGTACACTTGTGCAACGTGCGGTTTTCGCGAAAGCTGTGCCCGGGTGAATTCTCGCGGTTAGCCGAGGAGTCAGCGGTAAAAATTCATCGACGCCAAAAACCTCTTCTTTACTACACCAGCTTGTTTTCCCCGTGGTAGAAGAAAAGTAGAGGTTTTTCGCCCACTTTCCGTCTCTCTCCCTCTCTGTCTTTCACTTTCCCATCTTCACCCTTCTGTTTACTATCTTCTCAGGGAGAGTTTTCTCGGCAAACCCACTCTTACCGGTTTTCTTCCCTCGGTATCCCGTCCAATCCTATCTCGCTCTTCCTCCCTCTCTCTCTCTCTTTCTCGCGGCCTCGAGATCATAGAGCGTGTAGCAGGAGTATGAGGAAGAGAACGGGAAAAAGGGGGAGGTGGATTCGGCAGACGAGAAAGTTTGCGCCGGTGTTACCGCGTTAAATTAAATTACGAGCCGGAATTACACGAATTTTCGTCCCGGTGGTTCTTAACAACCCGTATAGCTGGGGAATATAGTACCCTATCCTCCACGTATAAAGTATATAATATACACCTTTACACGCGTATGTACCCGGGAAGCGAGAAATAGAGCAGGCAAACCCCCGTTGAGGTATCTTCTCTAAGGTCTCGTATATTCCCTCGCCCCAGAGTAAAAGCTCCTGTCTGTGTCGCTGTGCGGCTCGTTACTTGTATAAGTGCACGAGCTCGCCCATCATCTATATAGATACATAGTTCTGTACATATTTTGCGAAGCTCGTCTTTCTCTTTCGAAAACGTGTCAACCTCTTTCTCCGAGACTTTCGAAAAACTTTTCCCTATCTTGGCTGCTATGCACTATATGCGCAAGCTGTGGTCTACTTCGGGGGATGGTTAACGGTGTCATTATTACCTCTGGCTCTGGGCTATCGACAATAAAGGACGTATTATAAATTGCTCGACAGATTGTCGTACACACGGAGAGTTTTGCCGACGATACGATGAAAACTTCGATACATATATCTCGGTGTAATTGTATTAGGGATTTTGAAAGGGTCGTAAATTATCGTATCGATATTCAACAAAAATATCAATATCGATCGATATCGATATATCGAAAAAATATCGATATCGATATATCGAAAAAATATCGATACATCGAAAACAATATCGATATATCGATGTATCGAAATAAAGAATATCGATATATCGGTGTATCGAAATAAAGAATATCGATATATCGATATATCGAAATAAAGAATATCGTATGAAAATATCGATATTTTTTCGGCATACCTAAGTTATATCCCTTTGGTGAATCAGTCTTAAGGGTTGATGAAAACCCGATATTAAAAGTTTCATGAGACCTTTTTTTCACATCTTATGGATGACGAATTTTTTTTTTAACACAATGAATCAATCTGTGCGAGGACGAAGTTAACGGATGACGTTTATTCAAGAACGGGATGAATGCAGTTATAAAAATGTTTCAATGATAAACTCACGATTCCGACTTATTGTGAAATTTCAACATAACTTCGTGAAATATATAACAACTCACCTCCCTCTCTTTTCGTCTTTGTGTAACAACAATATCGTGAGTTTAACGAGAATTCATCCGTAGTATAGTCAAATCTAACTGCATAATCATGCGGTACAGGCGAAGATACATTTCCTCTCGTCAACGGTACTCTCATACCTCTCAGCCGGTAGTTACCTACCGTACCTTACATCCTCCACATATTATCTCCTACGTATTTTCACGTCTGCCTACATGCGAGGATGCTCGTCCATGCAGCAAGGAGATCCGCGAGAATCTTTCTTGCTATTCACGATGGCTTATCACGAATTGGCTCGTGTACGACTAACGAGCATCCCGGTCATCGAGCCTACACGTACGATGCGATATCACGCGAAACGCTTTTGTTACATAGATACCAACATCGCCGCTACATATGTGCATCGTCCAATTATAATTCTAACCAGGGAAGAAACTCTCGACAAATATCTTCCGGTAGCCGGATTATTTCGATATCTTCCGATTAACGATGAACGCACGTGCGGGACTTCCCATAGAAGCGAATTTCCGGATGGTAAAATGCTTCTGCTGGTTAAAATCTCAACTATTATTATTATCTTATACCACAGCACGTGTAATATGTACCTAACGAGAAGTAATATTATACCAGTTATAAAAAACGATGGTACGTGGACCACGCTGGAGAAGGGGCGGTTACACGGCTGTCCTGGCTTTTGCTCTATGCGTGTGCGGCTTTTCCTATAGGAAATATAACTGCTCGTGATTCACGAGGTATATTATACGACCGAGAGAAGAAACGTGAGAGTGTGGGAGGGAGAGAAAGAGAAAAAGAAGGAAAGAGCAAGCTAGTGGGAGTGAGGGAGGGGGTGTAGGGGGGGTAGGAGAGAATCCATATCTCGGTTAACAAGACAATATTGCCAGGTGGATAAAAATGCGATTTAGGAGGAGTACGGGGCAGTCGTGTAATTCTCATTTATATATATATATATATATATATATATATATATATATATGTACACACTCATAAACTTCCATTCATATTTATACAAACACATACGACACACGTGCTTTTATCTCGCATCCGTGCGCGAACGATAGAGTTCAATTATTATTTGTCGATGGCAATAATATGAAACATGACATTCGATCGTTGCCCATACATTCGATCCTTTTTTTTTATTTATTTACAAATTAATTCATGCACATTCATCGATACTATTTTAATTTCTCATATTTCGTTGTTACAGATGTCTCCACTG
Source organism: Tryphoninae sp. B BG-2022a (assembly GCA_030523005.1). Taxonomy (NCBI): domain Eukaryota; kingdom Metazoa; phylum Arthropoda; class Insecta; order Hymenoptera; family Ichneumonidae; species Tryphoninae sp. B BG-2022a. The sequence continues at coordinate 14,270 of JAPYZU010002684.1, forward strand.
CCAACGTAACACGAGATTAATCGACGCTCCGGTTGAAAATAAAAGGTAAATTTATATTTAGCAATATTAATGCAAATTCCCAACTCTCATCGAGTCTAACTTTTACAAACGATGTTCGACATTCCTTACAATATCATGAATATGCCTCGATATATATCTCGATTTAAATTCGTTTTTATGAGAACGGGGCTGGCTCCAGGGAAGAGATTTAATATGCAGAGTGAAAATTTTCGTTGGCTTCATATTTGTCATCGTTGATCCCTGAATGCTGCAGGTTGATAACAAAACCGTCGTTGCTACCCTCATCCCCTCCTTCCAGTTTCCATCCAGCCAGTTTTGAAACATTTATGTCGACGACGCGACGCCGCGCTCCGCATCCAGCATCCACCCAGGCAGCTTTAATAAGTGCACCGCGTAATGAAACCCATTCATATAAAAGTTTTCCGCGCTAGGCGACGCTTTAATTGAACGCGACTCGTGCCACCCTGTGGCAGCTTTAGCTTTTTCCTTGCTACCCCTTTACTCTTTCTCTTTTCTCTACATACCTGCGTAAAAATGTGTGCACGTGGACGTACGTGTATATATGTGTCAGTACGAGTTGCGAGTGTACATGTGTGTAGATCTCTCGTCATCTCGTCGTTCCTGGCGCATGCGGTCGTTGCGCAAAAGATCGTCCACAATTCCTCTTTCCCAAGTCCTGCTTCGTTTCTCTTCCCTCTGTCTCCGTCTATGTCTCTTTCTCTCTCTTTTTTTCAATTCTCCAACAGCTTTTCCGGTAACCAGTCGCTTATATACGACCAATATACCATCCTCCATATACGCGAGAGGAAACGAATTTCCGGCACTCCAAATCTCTTTCGTTTGCTCTCTCGTCATGCTAAAGCCCTAACCGATATATTGGAATCACGATCGGTGAATCAGTTCCTCAAATATATACATGTCCAGAGCTGTATACAAAAATTCGGAACTTTCGGAGTATCTGACTTTCATGAAATCTCCGACTGTTTCGATACCAAGCTATTCGTCACTGGTCCAATTTCCTTCATCCCTCTTTCGGACGTACCAAAGGCAAATAAGAGAAAATCGCTGATTACTATTCGTTTGAAATATCGATCTCTCTTATTTTTCTCCCCCCCCCCCTCTCATTCGTTCGAACGAGAACGAACGATTTGCGTCGGTAATAAAAATTATTTATCGAACAATAATCGCGGTCTGAAATGTATCCGCTATTAAACATTTAAGGGTGACCCAGTGTAATTTATAAATCTTATGAAAATTACTAGGAAGTAATGAATATCGATGACGCGCATGCCCTCGCTTGTTACACGAGAATAATTTCACTGACAAGTATTAGGCAAACGAGTCCCAACGATCCTTTTATTATTTTATAATTATTCACGACTCAACAAAGAAAAATCAATCACACGAGTCGAAGGACTATTAAAAGGATATACCTTAAAGTATAGAAGTTTTTCTTTGCCGTCAGTAACAGCCGATTGCTTGTTCGTTATTCTTTTGCTCCTTTAATTTATCGTCTAGTCAAACATCGAGGAAGGAGTTAGGTTGCGGGCGCTGTTTTCATTCCCTTAGTGGCTCCACTCTCGGAAAATTCAACGCGATGGCAATCCGCAAGCATCGTCGTGTTTCTCGTGAAAATTCCCTTGGTGTATATATATCGTCTGTTCATACAAACTACGTGTGCCCTCGCATATAGGTACGTGTGTATGTAAAACCCAGCACCGTTCGATAAGTTTTCGCAGCGCTCGTTGACGTTGACCAGCGTAAAACCCTCTCGTTCTCGTCCATGCACTAATCGTGTCCATGTCACAAGCCGAGCGACTCATTAATTTTTCATCGATTTCGCCCTGTTGTACTTGCCGATTTTTAGTGTTCTTCTCCTTTCTATCCATCCCTCTCTATCCCTCTTTCGCCCTTCTAATTTACGATCAACACAGCGTTGAAACCGCACGATATATTGCAACTGTTCGGTGCACGTGTTACTGGATTCTCGTACGTACGAGCTGATCCACCGCAGTTTCGCGACAGCGATACGCACGATGCATACGAATAACATTCATGAATATTCTGCAAGAGAATAACGATATATAAGCACCGAAAAATAATATCTTCATGTAGCGTATAGGTATGTGGGTGTACTAGGGAGGGTAATCACCTCCGTGGTAACATATGCCGGATATCGAACAATCGCAATTATTACGAGACGATCTAATCAAATATTTTTAGTGCAAACGCTCTTGTTTCATACGAGCTTGTCGCTTATATTCTGGTTGTTTGCGATATATTTATCGTAACATTATTGTTGCACTATACCGGATATCGAGCGATAG
>JAPYZU010002686.1:0-27106 GCA_030523005.1 Tryphoninae sp. B BG-2022a
ATGCCACATTTATATTGTTTACATTGTTGTTTATTGGTACGTTGCTATCCATAGAATTGGTCATATTAAATTTCGAAAGTTCAATGAAAATACCATCTATCAAAGCACCCCATAGATGAACATCGTCAAAATCATTTCGCAAAAGTGCAATCGTTTCGTTTCCAAAATAAAATGTTTCCATGTGTAATGTTATTTCGAAAAATCCTACCTGTAAACTCGGATGGCAACCCAATTCAAGAAGGGTACGCACTACACCAGCGTGACCTTTATTAACGGCAATATGGAGAGCGGTTTGACGACGTTTATTTCGTGCGTTTAAATCTGCTCCGGCGCCCGCAACAAGTGCCATCACGCCAGGCTCATCGCCGAAAGCGGCGTGGTGCACGGCTCTATCGCCATCTTCATCCTGCAATTGAAAATCATCCAATTACAAAATACATGTAGGAATATATAAAATAGCCTGTAAAAGTTGTTTTGACACAGTGGGAGCTCTAAAAATGTACAAGGTTACATGTATACCTCAATTTCCACGTCCGCTTTGTAACGCAATAATATTTTGATAACTTCGAGATGGCCTTTGTGACTGGCAGCTTGCAATGCGGTATGTCCTGCGAACGAACCGTTGACATCAGCGTCCGGTCGTTTGAGGCATTCCTCGCATTTAGCAGCATCACCGGTAGCTGCGTTTTTAACGAGTTCCTCGTTTATGTCACTTGAAACATGAGTCTCGAACAATTTCTTTAGCATAGCTGACAATCGTTCTGCAAAAAAAAAAGTATGTGGATATAGATATTACAAAGGTAAACTTGATTTTTGTATGCGATCATCGGATAAATCGTAAATTGAATCGATCATATATACATTACCGACTGAAAGTTTTCGGACAAAAGTTGAAAACAGTGCCGGAACGTTTTTTTATGCCATTTCGTCGGAAGTTCGCCTAGGCCAATTTGACCAACGCCATTTTAAAGAGAAGGGGTTTCTCTTCATTTTGGCTTTTTACAAAAAAATTGACGATTTTTTTTTCAATTGGTACCCAGTTTTGAAAACGACAATTTATGGTCGATGTTTTGTTCTTTTGCAAGTGGACCCCCATTGAAGGAAAAAAATTTTGTAACGAATTTCTTTCACCATATTTATAAAGAGGGAAGCTAAGCTTTAAGTTCATTTTTTAGAAAATTGTCTACGGTTTTTTTTCGAAGATATTTCGTTTTTTGAGAAAGTGGACAACTTGAAAATTGCTCCATAGGACGAAAACGATGAGGTTTACAACAAAACTTCAAGATGGCAAAAAGTTGTATTACTTCTTGCTGAGGTCGAGAGGATTTTTCCACCTATTTCCGGTCTGTTCGATTAATCTGAATACCATGAAAATAATAGAATTAAATTTTTTACGTACATCGAAGAACCTCCGTCGCCGAAAAAACCTCCGAAGAGACCAAAGTTTAATATGTATGGTGAAAGAAATTGGTTAAAAAAATATTACTGCAAAGGGAGTCCACTTGCAAAAGAACAAAAAAACGACCAAAAATTGTTGTTTTCAAAATTGGGTACCAATTGAAAAAATATCGTACAATTTTTTGTAAAAAGTCACAATGAAAGGAAACCCCTGCTCTTTAAAATGGCGTTGGTTAAGTTGGCCTATGCCAATTACCCGTGAAATGGCATAAAAAACCGTTCCGACACTGTTTTCAAGTTTTGTCCGAAAACTTTCCACCGGTAGTGCATATCGATCGCATATTTTCGCGTACTCACCACCACTGCTAATACCGGGTACACTGCCGTCGCTACTAGCTACTTTAATGACAGCCTGAGGATTATACGTCCACGACGTGCTGCAAACTTCGACTTTTAGATCACCATCGTGATATATCTGCTGGACGCGGCCAATTTTACCCAAAGTCTGAAAGGATGAAGCATACTCTTATAAATTCAAGTCTATGCTCTTTTCCATTTATATTTGGTTGAATTAGTACCATCGTATCATATGATGTCATAATTTATAACTTACCGGTGCCATAGCGTCAGCCCACTCGCCATGGCCTCGTTGCAGCAACTTGATTTTCTCTAAATCATTACATATCTGAACCAAATCCCCAACAGCAAATCTCTGATTATCCGAGCTTGTGTTTGTCACGTTCACCGGTATCTGAACTTTCGACAATACAGCTGGATTGAACGTCCAACGATTTCCACTGGGATATGAAACTACGATATCGTGATCCTCGTCTATACTGACGACGATTCCGGTAGTGCCGAGGCATTCAAACATTCCATCGGTCCAACTACCATGACCATGCTGAAGCGACTGTACGATTTCAAGCTCAAGATCGACATTGACCTGATCGCCGATTTGAAGACCATGAGGACCAGTTCGTCCCGGTCCTTGTTCGCCTAATAGTGGCAAATGGTCACGGTACACCGTTTGTCCTTTTGCATCATTTACCACTTTCAAATCAGCCTACAATCACAAAAATTCAATTACAACGACAATTTTTCATTTGTATCAAACACAATGTGGTAATAAAATAAAACCTTACCATTCCCTCGAATCCAACACGATACAAATTTTTTGAACCATTGTCCCAAATAACATAAGCAGCTGAACGTGGGCTTGCTGCAGACCAATCTTGTATCTCATTCACTTTTCCTCTGCGACCATTACCACCATCTTGATCCTCCCACTGCCAATCAACACCACGTACCACCCTCGCACCAGGAAATATACCTCTGATGGCAATCTACATAAATAATGAATTTGATAGTTATTTTCGATCTATTTTATTACATTTGAGTAAACTATATAAAGAACATCTCAGCTGTAAAAATGTATTGACATCAGCAATCATGTATATATTTAGAAATGCATACCTTCTTGCTTTTTCTTCGAGGCTCCAACATAAGTCTCTCACTGCCAGGTGTTGCGATACGATAAAATCTATGTCTCAAGTGATGCTTGTCGCCGTGATAACATATTGAACAAAGATCGTAATTGCTACATTCGGCACATTTCCAACGTATACCAAATATTGGCTGTTGCCTACATGTGTCGCACATTGTGCCATCGTGCTTAACACCGGTTGTAGCAGAGTCTAAAATACGTAGATCAAAAGCTCCAGAGCATCGATAATTTGCAGCGGTTCCATTATCCCATACTACGACAACTTCCTCCGGTGATTCAAAGTTTCGAACAGTTCCAACATGGCCTTCGCCACCATCCTAATAAAGGAGAATAAATTCATTCTATCGGTGCTTATCAACAAACGTCACATTACTTATTTCACGTACACTATCTTCTGTTAATTTGTAAGTCGTCAACAGACAAGTGTGTGAACCATGCAATTGAAAAAAAAAAAACAAAAACAAAACGCAACAAATTTGTTCGAGAAATCGGTGCAGGGTCAACATTTTAATGATAAATCATCACAACATTGATACCCGAGTATCTCCGATGTATTAAAACTTAGGATCAATGTTTAATACTAACGTTAAGTTTTTAAATAACATTGAAAATGCCGTTTTAAATCAGAGATGAACGTTGATTCTAACCTGTTTCCCCCATTTCCACTCAGGTCCACGAATGACACGGGCCCCGACGCCCTCCATCATGAAACGCGATGTGCGGGCACCGGCACTTGCACCTGCCTCCATTATTTACACGTTTTGTCACGCACGTTTTTTGAATAATTCCACGGATACAAATTAACAATTCGCGAGAACCCGATCACGCACGTCCACTGAAAAATACCGCCATCTTACACTAATGTCAAAACACGTACCAACACGAGACGTTCGGCGGCGAAATGTATATTCCCTCTACAGTCAACTAGCGCCAACAACGGAGAATTGCTGAACTTATTGAATACATGAACTCTACCTTATCACCGTCTATACCGACCGTGTTATTTTGTTCCTATAATTCCTTAGTTCACTATGATAAGTATGAACTCTTCCAGGGAATAAAGCTCTTCGGCGATATATGTGCGACATACATAGACCTATTTTTTGACTAGCCTGGCCCTCGCTGTAGTATTAGCTCCTTCGTGGCAAGAGTAACTCTATTGCGCAATTTATCTTACTACCTAAAGCTACCTATACAATGGATATACAGTCACAATACGAGCGCCGGACATCGGTGCTACTGGTTACCATGGGTAACCACTAAACCGGTCTTTCATTTCTCAGCTCGTGTCAGTTCGTATGAAACTTTACCTACAAACATTCACGAATTATAGAGCAAGTCGTGGGATCGTGACGATTACAAGACGTACTGTGACATCTTAAGGAACTGTCAGCGTCCTATTGCGTAATTGTGTAGTTACAATGCTCCAGTGCCGAATATCCTGTTCGCGTCATCTAAGCATTTCTATTTCGCGCACATAACCGCGATAAATCACTAGTGATCTCCAAGAATAAATAACCACTATCTGTTTTTTTACGTCACTCCTTATTTAGGCACTTCTCATGTTGCTTTGAAACTAATACATAACCATTATACGCACTATTGGCAAGTGTGTTTCGCACAGTCGCAGAACGTGCGATCGTGTTTTTCCCCGTTTTTTCATTATTTTTTTACTCATCGACGGTATGCAACACCAGTGTATGTGTTTGTGCGCGTGCTTGTAAATGTGTGTAGTTGCGATACACCCAACTCCGAAACGAGAAAAGTAATGGCCAACTGTTTTGCGTCGTAGCAAAGTTTTTATCTCTCATCTTGTTATCGTCTTTTAAAAGTTCTTCGATACTAATACGTACAAATATATATATATACATATATACACTCGCACACACACATATATATATATTTATATTTATATATATGAAAACGCGAGAAACGAAAATGTTTAACGAATTGAAGAAATTTTCGTACGCGGAAAGAGTGTGTATGTCAATCACGAACGCTAGGACTAAGTGCGCGACAAGTCACGATGAATTGTGATCTTAGTTTTCGGTTTCGTTGATTTATTTGTTTACCTCGTTTTACAATTTCGCGCGTAACACCCAAAAGTAAAAATTAAAATTATTTCAATCGCCATTGTTGTCATCGTTATGATCATCACAGGGGTGTCAAATTGAATAGAGCACGGGCTAGGAAAAGGAAAATAGTCGACGTATATTAAAACAGAAAAAAGGCTTGAATCTTTGGTATTTAGTGGGATGGCAGCGGCCTTAAAGAAAAATCATTCACGCAGACGTCTGGCAGCGCTCACATTTCTTTCAAATATATCATTGGATGGTAGCCATCGAGACACTAATCTAGCTCTGCTGCCACGTAACGGAGCTATACACAAGCGTACCCAAAGCGAGACCAATCCTGTGTACGAAGAAGAGGAATCTGTGGAAGTTGATACATCGGCGGACGAGGCAATAGATGGTTTGTCAGATGAGAATGCGACGATTGGTCGTACTACTGCAAATTCTGTACAGACGGTTCATCGAATCGTTGAGCATCATTCTCTAAGCTCTGATTCAGATGGAATACTCACGCCAGCCAAAGTCTCAGTTTTCCAAGATCAAGAGAGGAATCAGAATCCTTTTTCCTCTACCGTACACAGCAGCTTCAGAGAACGGTAATAGGAAACATTGAAATGGAATTGCGATCTATTCGAAAGAATATCCTCCTTCCTTCGTGCTATACGAAAAGAGAAGTGGAGTTAAAACATCAGCAATAGACAATACTTTGCTATCAATTTTATGATATTTAAAGTATCTTTGTTTTGATAAATATCATCAATATTAGTGGTAGGACAAAAGACAAACGATTCTTTTTGTAAAATAATGAAATGTTCTCCGAAATAATCATAAGCGTGTGGATCAAATCAGCTATCAGTCACTGACTTCAGTCAAGCGTTCATTTATCGTCCTAACTAAAATAAAGCCACTCAAAGATCTTAATCTGAAATTCGGCAAAGATTGTCCATGTAGCATGCCAGATTATGAATACTGAGCAATATCAATGAACTAAAGGCTCTTGTGCAGTAATCTTGTTTCATTTTAAGCGTCTTCCCAGCACAAATGAGAAACTACTTTCAGAATCTTTATTTCGCCATGTAATTCAACTTCGATTAACTTATTGTTAGTGTATTAGCTTCTGTGATTAAATCGATTTTCATATCGACATAAATGTGCTCTAGAGAATCTTTGTAAATACAAGAAGCCTTGTCGTCATTTATCTATTTGGAGCACGTTTGATAATATTCTGAAGATTTCATTATCACGATTTGTGTGCATGATAAAACACACGAGAATTCAAACTAAATGTGTTTACGATGGTTACATTGAAATAGCGCAAATGATGTCACGGACAAACTAATAATGATAATCTTTAAAAAAATAAAAAAATAAACTTTATTAACTTTAGCCAATCGATGATTGATACGAAAGAGGGATTCAACTTGCAGGGTTGCATTCGAAAAATGGTGTGCACGCCTCTATTGCATGATGCATCCTCTCACATTGCCAGCTATCTAATTATACTAACTGGATTATTGTGAGCTTAGACGATGCGTTACATAATCCACCAGAGCATCTTCTATATGTAGCTCATTTTACACAGGGTTACAGGCATTTTTGCAACCTCACGATAAGTTCATGTTTTCTGAAAGAATTGAGGTACAATAAAGCACTTTAAGAAGATAGTCTGGTTCAGTAGCAAAGTTTACAAAAATTATTTTCCAACGACAATACAACTTTTTTTCTACAACTATTTAAGAACTATAATTTTATAAATATTGTCACTCACATGATGGTTGACAATAAAACTATTGTCCCACATGCATCTGGTCCCAGCACGCAAAGGATGAAAAAGATGTATTAAAAAAATGCTTTTGAATTTCATAGCTTGATTGTTTTGGGGATGAGAATCTTAGTTATCTAGTGAAAAAATGAAAAAATACAACGCTGCTGAGAAAATACAACGATGCCATCATTGCTTTATCATGTCATGATTCGTTTAATTTGGCTTGTACATTTTCAGTACTGGAACTGCTGGCAGTGACTATTCCCTGCCAGAAAGACGAGTTGGATCACTGTACTACAAGAAACGTATCGTACATCAAACATCAACACTTTCAGAAGACATAAAGCACCATTACAATAGTAGCAATGAAAGTATTGGTTCTTTGCGCTCCAAGTCAATATCACAAACGTCAAGACCGAAGATCAAAGGACTAAACAACGTTCAGGCAGCTCCTCCAAGTGGAGTAATAATTCCTGAAGTAACCCGGGAATTACGTATGATGCAGCGTCCTGTAAATGGCCACAGATTCGGCGATGATAGACTTGTACTCGTGTCAGCAAAAAGAGTACCGTTCCTCGTTTTTTCGGCACTGCCGTACAGCAAAGGCCAACGAACCAGTTGGTAAGAGTTCTAAATTTTCTTAATTGTGTAATACGTATAAATGGAAAACATTCTATGCCATTACACCAGATCCAAACGATTTTAGATAATGTTTATTTTAAGAAATTTGTTAACTGTCTGAAGCGGCATGAAATGTATCTTATACATCACAAAATGGATAAACCATTCACGGCCTTCAATCACCTTCAATAAACAGATCGCTCTTTACTCTCCATATCGAGCTTCATTCATATACGTAGAGATCCTGATTAAGCATTTTGTTTACAAGAAATTTTCTTGTTATTATTATTAGCGGCCAAAGTGCAACGGGTAGTACACCTGTCTTCAGACACTATGCAGTATCTAATCCAATACTGCGAAGGTATCGAACAATATTCGACATCTCTAGATAGAGCTTTGTAAATGTTTTTGTGTGCACTGAGAAACCTGTTTATCGCGTTCGGTTTTATATTAGATTTTATTTTTGTTTTTATTGAGATGAGACATCGCAGATTCGGACAATATCTTCAAACCACCGATCTGACTTAACTAATTAGATAAAAGGCAATATGGTGGAGTAATTTTCAATGGAAAAAAAGAATCATGGTTCTGTATTATTATGTAGAATAGAGGATTTGGAATGAAGTACTGTCCTACTCTGTTGAATAAAGCAGCACATCTAATTATAACGATATTAATTAATAGACCTAATGGATGAGATTTTATTGAATTTCAGGTCCGAGTTACGCAGAGACACTGGGCGAAGACGTAACACCTCAGGACCTCGACCACTTTCTGCTATAAATGACAATTTGGATCCATTCGGATTATTGGGCATCGAACGAGCGAAAGATGGACAGGTAAATGATACCATAATGTTCTTTGTTTTCCAATTATGTTTATCGTGATTATTCTTTCACATCGTAACAAACGTTTTGACTGATTTTAGGAAATCTCTTACGGTCAACTTCTTGTACCATCGAGACAATTTCAAAAGGATCGAAAACTGCACATGAGCGATAGTGAGGCGATAGAACTTATGCATGTAGTTCCTAACAAACATCATGTGGTATCAAGGTACACTCGAGGGTTTCGATAATATACATATCTATCTATCGATCTATCTATATATATATCCGCGTTGTAGTTGTCGCATTGAGAAAAAAATTGAGCTAAAAATTAATAAACTAATCATAATTGAACTGCACAACAAAATTGTTCTCGCATGTCTTGTATTAGAAAAAAAGATTGCAAATACATCCACTATCTTCATTGACTCATGCAACAGATCAGGTTATTAGTACTATCCCAATTTCATTTGTCGTATAATATATGCACAATAATACTGCATAACTGCATATCATCTCATTAAATTCTTAGAAGTCCACCAATATGAAGTTTCTCAATATACTTTCAAATACCGTTGAGATTTCTCTCTCAATCGTTTCTGTGTAATTTTTTTTTATAACAGAGTTCTGTGAATCGTCTTTTTTGCAGGACAAAAACAATAACGTGGAATACGGACCATACTAAGTGGTAACAAAATTGTATCATTCGCAATCAGAATGCAAAGTGTAGTAAATATTAAATATAAATATGTGATATTATATATATTCATTGGAGGATATTGCATGATAAAAATCGTCTTTCAAATAAGACTAGTCGATCTTTTGTTCGACATGATGTTTAAATGGTGAACCATAACTGCAAGTTCTCAAACCGTGAAATAGTAGTGGCTGCTCCGTATTGCAAAAATATATCTGTTTATTTGCAATTTGGCATCATCCGCACTGAATCATCGATAGATTGTGAGACGCATGTTAAACCTTTGAAATCGATTGATCTATCTCGTTTGAAGAAATTCACAATAACAAACCGTACGGATGGAAACGATGATCTTCAAAGGATTAACAATTCAATTGACTATCGTTGTCGCTTTACAATTATGCATTTTGTTTTAATCGCACTGGAAGTATATATTGTGGCGCTAAAGTTAAGAAATCCGATTGTCGACAGCAATGTACTTCAATCGTATCGAATGAATTAGAAAAACTCGTACATATATTGGATAAATTATCATAATTACTGAATTAGCGATGATTTTTATAATTAATCATTCAATTTCAGGTGTTTATCTTACGACACAGCTACGCATAGGCCTCAACACGCGGCTCCTGAATCACCACCCTTATCCCTCGTAGCTGAAGGAAAATGTTAGTTGCTTCGTCTTTTATATTCAATATGAGAAAGTATTTGTGGAGTTGTACAGTGTTCGTACATTACTGTCTTTCTCATTATTAATGTTTTTAGCTTTTGACTGGGATGACCAATGCCCGCAATACAATCCCAATTTGCTGGACGATCCGGAGTTAATTGCCGGCAAACATCGTACACTGCTCACATTTACATCATACATGGTACTTCATTTCTCTTATGTAAAAGTTGTTTGGTAACTTTCATTAATGAATGAGATTTTAATTAGTCCTATACTGTATTGATGAAATTTATGTTTACAATTTAGGCATCTGTGATAGATTATGTTCGACCATCGGACTTGAAGAAAGAATTGAACGATAAGTTCAAGGAAAAGTTTCCTCATATACAACTGACCTTAAGTAAATTACGAAGGTAAGTTGCTTCTAAAATACAGCATGGATGGAATGCAATTCACTTGGATACGATTAAACATAAAAAAATCGGTTCACTACGAATCTATTTTTATTCCACAGTTTAAAAAGAGAAATGCGGAAAATTGCCAAAATGGAATACGGCATCGATCTCTTAACCGTCGCAATGGCATACGTTTATTTTGAGAAACTCATATTACGCAACGTCGTGACGAAACAAACAAGGAAATTGTGCGCTGGTGCTTGTTTGCTACTGGCAGCTAAGCTCAACGACGTTAAGGGAGATATACTCAAATCTCTTATTGAGGTAAATATGACTTATTAAAAGTCAATTGTAAAACGTAAAATTCTTTCCAAACCGGCAAGTAATAAAATGTCAACTGTAAAAAATTCTCAACTCTATATTGATTGTAACAACGTCTTTCAATTAATATTTTCTCCCTTTCCAGAGAACAGAAAGCATATTTCGTCTTAATCGCAAGGATCTCATAACCTCGGAATTTGCTGTGCTCGTAGCTCTTGAGTTTGGTCTTCATCTACCGACTTGGGAGATATTTCCCCATTATCAGCGACTTATATACGAGTCTTGACGTTCCGTCGCACCGATGCTTTTTCGCAGAAGTAGGACGCTCTCTTCTTAAACGAGAAATAAAATGAAAACACACAAAAAAGACAAAGAAACAAAATCCACGCTTGAATCCATAGGAAGAGAAAGATTCAACGTTACAGAAAAAATGCAATTAACCGTCATACTCGTGCGAGAGTACAAGTAAAATAGAAAGTGCGAAAGAGAAAAAGCAGTGCATTATCAATCGTAAGTAGCGAAAAAACTCGGGTATAAAACAAATTTTAACTGAATTGATAAACATGAATATGGGAAAGACGAGACATTTCATAAGAAATATGCAAGTCTGAAACGAACGAATGAAGGATAAATGTGTGATGTCGGAGTAGTGTTTAAACGTGAAAAGATATTTGGGCTGGTATCCCAAAAAAGAAATAAAAAATCATGAGTGTTTGAACAATTCGAGGCCATGGGATCTGACGAAATGCCGGATCACCGAGACAACGTACTGTAATTAGAGAATTGTGAAGAAACGTATGCGTAATTAATGTATCATGTGCAAGCCCTCCTCTGTAAAATGCTATTTACACAGATATGATACCAAATGTTTACGTTTTTTTTTAGTTGCTAATGCTCATAGCAACTGTGCAAGAGAGACGTGATCGATATGATTTCATCGCGTAAAAATATAATATATTAATGGCGTGCTGTTGGCGAAGTTGTTTATATTCTTAAGATATTATTTTAGATCAACGTTCACCTTATTTCGACAATGTTTTTTTCTTAATCGCGTATACATGATTTTTATCATACAACGATATAAGTATTTTCATTACGAAATATAAAATGACAAATTCTACACGAAGTGTACCAAGAAAAGAGGAAAGATATCACCATAGGGTCGAGTCTCAGACATTTCGACGCATTCCTATATAACCATCGTCAATGATTTATTTATCAAGTTTTGTGTTCATTGTTATTCTGTGTTTTGGACGAGTCTTTCTATACATATTGTTTCATTTTCTTTTGTTCGAACTCAATTATTTTTATTTCTCTCCTTTGCTCGTACACACATAAATTGCTCAACCTCGTTGTAACTCTCGGGCCTTCGATAAGTGTAAAGCTCGTCGAATAATCGCGATTACTTTAGGTAAATAATGAGAATTAAAAAAAACACCGAACCAAAAATAAAGCTGTGCTTAAAGCAGCATCACATATCTTCGCTGACGCTTAGATCATTGGATGCACCTGTTAGCACTTTCGCGAAATAGTAAAACGATGTGAATAAACTCTTACAAAAAAAATAAAGTGAAAAATAATGGATCCAAATGATGTAATTGCTTGACATTGGCCGAGATAGGAAATGATCGGTGGGGACGGAAGATGATCGATAAATGTGATGATTGTAGTCAATAAATGTCATTTGTGTGCGTTCAGCACGAGACTGAATTCTTCGACAAGCTCTGGATTTTATAAGTCGCAAGCGACAGAGACGCTTAATAATTAATTCAACAATTTCGATTCCCAGTTGGTTGTAAAAATGTACAAATGGAAAATTGGTTGAGGTTGCACACGACATTGTTTTATTTTCTTCGTTAAAATCATATATTCTTGTAAATATAGATTGAGTTTAGGCACGCACAGAGTTTATTGACGATTTCGATGCTCGAGTGTATTTTATAATGAAATTTTTCGTTCAAAATTCAAAAATTCGCAATCATCATTTCTTTTTCTTCATCCTATGATATTTATTATATTGGCAAGTCTAACGAGGCCATTCGTACTTGCCGAGAAGTTTGATCCATTGTAACTCTTGGAAACGAGAAATGCGATATATACTTGGTGCGAATTATGATTTAAATTCAATCGATCGATAGAAACTGTTTTTATCCGTACTTTACAGATGATTAGTTTCTTTAGATTTAAACTCTTGATCGATCATCACTCGGCAAGATGAATTGATACGAAGGAAACAAAAGTGATTAACTTTGAAAGAATTATATATGGAGTCGAGCGAGTACAAATGACAATGAGTTATATAATTAGTCTCGAGTACGCATTTACAGAAAAAAAAATGATTCTAGTCCATTAACTAACGTTTTGTTTTGTTTACTTTCGAACCGACCATTGATCGAACGAACAATGTGATCCTCGATTAAATCTTTATAGCATCTATATATTCTATGAAATTTACACGTTACGAATATACATTATATTCTAGTATTTAATCTGCAGATTGAACATATTGTACTTGTAAAAAAAATAAATAATGTAGAAAATTTCTGTAAAACCAAACGACCCGTCGACCTGTTACTTGTTATAGTCACTTAAGATAAAGTGTAACAGACACTCGTAAGTGACAAACAACGTTGACAATTTTTTAACGAGAAGTTTAACTTATTTTCATTATCGTTTCGTGATGATTTTTTTCCTCAACCTCGTAGATTTATCTGCAGTCGAGAGGCGAATGGACGAACGTCTCATTTCACTATTTTTCATGTTCGAAGTGATTGATACTCGATCCTCAGCCTCAGACTTTTCTGGAACAATTTTCGGTTCGACTTTTCTCCGAAGCGCCAATTGTCTTACGGCTGTAATAAATATTTCCAAGAACTCGAGAAAAGTTATCTGCGAAAAATTGGAGTAAATTAAATGGAATGTAAATTGTTTTTATAAACGATTCATAATTTCATTTACGCTTTCTTTAATCCATATTCACGTTTATTGTTTTTTTTTTAGAAATGATGATCACCTCATATTCCATATCAACGATTACACCAGTCTCTGGATCTTTTATCGATGGACATACGGCGCTCATAATTTCAACAAATGCACGAATCCCTAATTCTTGCAAGATGCATAAGGAATGGCCTGAAAATCGGATTGATTTTCAACTGGAAAGGAATTGTACTAGGACACCTATTAATGTGAATTGTTTATTTTACTAGACACATCCTGATCCTGATTACAGGTAGCAATACGTAATTCGGCATCGATCAGAGATTTATTGCGGCTTGAAACGTAAGAAAGCTTTTCGCCAACTAAAACGACATTTCTACCTTCCACAAGAAATTTTGGGATTGTAGAATTAATCGTTGAGGTGTCTGTCGATACTCGATGATCTGGCAAAGCTACGTTAATATTAAATCGCTAAATGTTAGGATGATATCAAAATAGAAAAATATCTTGATTTAATGAATTGATTAAGTGAATTGTATGATCGGAATTACGAAAAACCTTTTATTGTAAAAATTGCTTTGAGCAACTGTCTAGTCGAGTGGGTGTTGCCAATACTTTCGTACATCTGGTAAGCTGGTTGCAATGGAATAATATCTCGTTCGGGCCCACATAAAACTCCTTTACCAAAACGAAAATATATACAGTACCGGCGGAAAGTTTCTGGATAAAAGTTGAAAACAGTGCCGGAACGTTTTTTTTATGGCCTTTCGCTGGTAGTTGGCCTAGGACAATTTAACCAACGCCATTTTTAAGAGCAGGTATTTTCCTTCATTTTGGCTTTTTAAAAAAAAATTATGATTTTTTTTACAATTGGCACCCAGTTTTGAAAACGACAATTTTTGGTTGTTTTTTTGTTCTTTTGCTAGTGGACGCCCTTTGCAGTAAACATTTTGTTAACGAATTTCTTTCACCATAATCATAAAGAGGGAAGTCTAAGCTTCAAGTTCATTTTTTAGAATTTTTTCTACGATTTTTTTTAAGATATTTCGTTTTTTTGAAAAAAAAAAAATAAATAAACAATTTGAAAATTGCTCCATAGGACGAAAACGGTGAGATTTACAATAAAATCTCAAGGTGACAAAACGTTGTATTCCTTCTTGCTGAGTGCAAGAGAATTTTTTCAGATTTTTTTTCGAAATGTTTTTTCCACCTATTTCCGGTTAGTTCGATTGATCTGAATACCATGAAAATAATAAAATTAAATTTTTTACTTACATCGAAGAAACTCCGTCGTCGAAGAAACCTTCGAAGAGACCAAAGTTTAATATGTAAGTAAAAAAATCAATTCTATTATTTTCATAGTATTCAAAAAAACTCGTTAAGAAAATGTTTATTGCAAAGTGTCCACTTGCAAAAGAACAAAAAAAAAAACGACCAAAAATTATCGTTTTCAAAACTGGATACCAATTCTTGGTGGACCAAGAGGGTCCACTTGCAAAAGAACAAAAAAAATGACCAAAAATTATCGTTTTCAAAACTGGGTACCAATTCTTGTTGGACCAAGAGGGTCCACTTGCAAAAGAACAAAAAAAACGACCAAACATTGTTGTTTTCAAAACTGGAAACCAATTCTAAAAAAATTCGTGAAATTTCTTATAAAAAGCCAAAATGAAGGGAAATCTCTGCTCTTTAAAATGGCGTTGGTTAAATTGGCTTAGACCCACTACCGACGAAATGGCATAAAAACCATTCCGGCACTATTTTCAACTTTTGTCCAGAAAGTTTCCGCCGGTGGTATATGATTAGATTCTTCATAATCAATAAAATAATCTCATTGTTTCAGAAAAAAACACTGACCAGTAGATCTTCCGACATTGGGATAAACGTCATTGGTCAACAATTTATGAAGACCATTTGCCAACTTTCCGGGATATCCTGTCTCATCGTTTTCCCCATTTTTGGTATAAAGATGCCACGAAACTTCAAGAAGACCGTGAATCAGTTGCCAAACCTCGATTCTCCCGAATGGACATGGCGATTTTTCCATCAACGTTGATTTATTACCAGCTGATAAATCCCATGTTATGAGGTAATTATCATTAATTATTTAATCATCAGTTGTAAGTAATAATCGAGGCCAATAATTATTTGTTTTCGCTAATATTGATGATAATTTTAAAACTAACCAAGATAATTGTCGATTTCTACAAGACTCATGCCTCTTTTATGAATCCCACAGTCTCTCCACAATTGCCAGAACGAGAGTCTACTCATCGATAGTCCACAGCTCGGTGGTACGTTACAAAAAATCTTAGAATAAACTTCGTATACTTTGCGAATACCAGGCATGTGTAAAGTTATGCAGTTGTAAGCATAATGCGCTTCTTGATTCATTATTGACGATAATTTACAGGTTTCCAATTTCCTCATGTCAGATGGAATAATGGAATTTCTTGGAGGAGAAAAAAACGTCGACCTGACTGCTGTTGACATTGGATTCGTTTTCGAAAATTGTAACTTGGGAAGTGATGGCAAATTCTCACGACTCGATCGAACTTCCGATTCTTTAAGACAATGACAAGATTCATCCTCGCACACTCGACATTTTCCAGATAACGAAGAAACCACAGAAGGTGAAGAACCGATCGTTTCCGGCGTCTCTAAACGATCCACGTAGTATTGCAGGGATATGCACTGTTCCGGTCCCATAATTGTTGTTATTCTGGCCTTAGGTAGTTTTCTAAACTTGTCGATAGTTTTGTAAAGAAGAGTAATATAAAATTCTGAATTAATTTACAACCCTAAGGATTTAGGAGATATAAACCTCGTGTGATTAGATTTACTTCTTTCTATTCGATTCTTTGGAATCACGTTCCATTTTCTCCTCATGATTTTCATGAAAATTATTAGCCGAATCCTGAAGTAAGATATCATTCTCAAAAAGTGGATTTCCTTCAGTTATCTCACCATTGTTGCCTGCCGTTTTAAGAGCCAGAACAAATAATATTTGTCTTTATCAGGAAACCAATGAACTCGAAGCTAGTTTACCGATTATCGTTCCCTGGCCATGCTTTTTATTTCTTTTCCACTCCCCCACGTATCTCGCACCCCCGATTGAATCGAGAAATATTTGACCTAAATTAATACAATCGATAACTCTCACTGGTCGATACATTTTATTCTTCACTTTACCTTTTCCATGACGAGTGCCCTTGTAATACTCGCCCTTGTAACAAATCTCTTGTGGCCAACTGAGAGTATCATTAAAAAAAGCGTTCCATATGTATTCGCCATAACTACAAAAAACCAATTACCCAATTAATTGAAAGAATTAAAAAATTGTTCATCGATGTAAGATTATTTTTTATCACGATAACATACCCATGCATTTTTCCATTTTTCCATAATCCACGATAAACATCACCATTCGGCCAAACCATTGTCCCTGTTCCATGACAAAGATCGTCCTTCCAATCGCCAATGTAACGCGCACCCGTTGGATAAATTCGATATCCCATGCCATTTCGTTTGTCCATTATCCAATTACCATCGTAAGAGTCACCGTTCTCAAATCGACAATAACTTTACCAATTAAATTTTATCGGTACAACGTTATTAAATAATAATACGAATTTTTATTGTTAATTTATAATCTCACCCTTTGCCATGTTTGTGACCCTTGGTCCATTGACCCGTGTAAAAAAGATTGTAATTTTTGTCGACCATCGTTCCTTTTCCATGTCGATAACCATCCTGAAAATCACCCTCGTACCAGCCATAGTCACCCCATTCGAGAATGCCTTTTCCTTGAATTTCATTATCCTCAAACCGGCCCTGATTTAAAATCGATAATGAAAATATGAAAGGAGGTCATATGTAAAATTACTCCCAGCAACGTTTCGTGCAAATTCATTCTTCGACTCGTAAAGAATATCGCAAGTCCTATCATACATTTTATTATAGTTTCATGTTTAATTTTTGATCAACATTGTCCTATTTTTCTGCTTCATTTATTTATTTATTTACTTTATATCGTGATCCATTGTGCCATTGATAAATTCCTTCTCCCTTCATTTTACGTCTACTTATACGTCCAATGCACGAGTTATCGTTGATAAAAATTATTTCAGCCTCTTCGTCCGTCACGTACGATTTCCAATCTGCATAATTCGATTTTTCACGACTGATGGACGCTTTTTCGTTTCGCTCGAACGACTCGCCCACTCCCTCCCATTCGCTGTTTCTCGACAATTCGTCGAATGACTCTTTCTCGATAACTTTTTTCTGTAAATCCACGCTGTCCCATCTGTACTCGACATTTTTTAATGAATAAATCTTAAATTAAATTACAAAATTCGTATATTTAATTTTCAAGTTTGAAGAATTATTGAAAAATGGATGGAGTACTTCTTCACGATATTGTGAAGGAGATCGTTGTATATCAAGTATACATATTCCTGCTCCAAGTTATATCTTCGACACGTGTCCGCAAGACTACTTTGACACGAAATTTCTTTTTCATTTCCTTTGCCAAGAATATTTTCATCAGATTTGAAAATTCCTTCCTCTTCTTCCTCTGTTCGTCTTTCCACTAATTTAGATCCACGCTTGGAACGTCTCTGCTCTTTGCTAGCCTCTCTCACCCTGATACTTCGTCGTTTCATGGCGAACGCAATTGCAATTCCAATCAGGACAAATTTACTTCTTTCAACATTTATATGACAGTCAGCTGTCAAGTGTGAAATTGTCAGGTATAAAAATTCGCCACAGAAATGAAACCTCGTTACGCGTCAATTTCATGTTTCTAAATATCGTTTTGAACGATCAACTTTTTAAACAGATTCGAATTTTCTTCCAAAATGACTCAATGTGTTCGAACGAACGTAAGTAAGATTAATTCGAAATAATAATAAAATATAACTCATTCGTTCCATAAACTTTGAAAATTTATTTTCAGTCAGTTTTCCTCCCATGCGAGGACGAAGGGAAGAAATACAAGTCCATCGTTATCAGCGGTCCTCCTTCTTACAGCCCTAAAGTCAAAATCCACGATTGGTACGTTAATCTTAAAAAAGTATTGTTTGTCAATTAATTTAATCGTTGATCAATGGTCCATCAGGCAATTACACTTTCTGGTCGAACCCCGTGACAACAAAACCGAAAATTTTCGTCGTTCGACGTACAACCGACTCGGGATGGACGATGAACCAACGGGAATTTCTGTAACACGTGCTATGACCGAACAAATTCGTGATAAGGCTGATTACGAGGAGGAATATCGATATCGAAGTCTTCTCAACTTTTACTCATTTCCTCTTACGGAGTAAGTACAAAAGTTACGTCAATATTTTATTAATTGCGTTATTTTTTTAATTTCAATTTCTCGATATCAATCAATTTTAATTATTGCAATTAGTCATTGATATTGAGTGATCGGTAATTTTTCTACAATCGTTTATCGCTACTCATTTCCTCTTACGGAGTAAGAGCAAAAATTGCGTAAATATTTTATTAATTGCGTTATTTTTTAAATTTCAATTTTTCGATATCAATGAATTTTAATTATTGCAATAACTCATCGATATCGAGTGATCGGTAATTTTACTACAATTGTTTATCGCTATGACGATCAAAATTATTGAAATTTTCACAATTGCGATGTGAATGGATTTTTACGTCTTTAAGAACGGAGGAGTATGCGAAATCTTTGGAATTGACGGATCTAGGACGTCCAAAAAGTATCGAACGAACCGATTATCGAACCACTCTGAGAGATGATTATCCATCGCATTTTCCAACAATGTCGCCCTATCGCCCACCAGAAATTCCTGACAAACCTTGGCTCATGTATCGACGAACTCTCGGTTACAACAATCACGATCTCGAACGACGATCGGGAATACGAACATTTTTGGACGATGATATGGAAATACAAAATTGTGCAGCGGCATTGAAAATGCCAAGATTCGTATCTTACGATCCGATGCTCAAGAAATATACCGATCCGCAAAAATTCGGCGAGGCGATTTGTAAAAAATCGTCGATAAATTCTTCGAGATAAAATTGAAGAATTGAAACAGTCTTAAATACTTAATTTTATATTATTATTCCACGGGAATCGACGTAGTAAATAAAACATACACAGAAGAACGATTTTCCTTAGTGATTTGCAATGTAAAATAGCTTTAATACGATTCGTGTCATCGACGAAATTGTGCACTAATTTTCGATCATAGAGTTCATTTATTTTCCATCTAAGGACGATAGCTAAAGAATTTCGTTAATAATTCGGCGATTGAGAATAAAATGAAGATCGTCCTGAGTTACTCGTGATTGCGTCCAAATCTCATGTGTCCATAATCGTCGAAACGATCGCGCTTGCCGAATCTCATGTGTCCGTAGTCGTCGAAGAGCTGGCGTTTGTTCAATTCCACTGAGTCGTCGTCCTCGCCAATGAAATCCTCGACGGGATATCTGCGAATGAAAATAATCAATCGTTTTTATCAAATCTATCGATCGAATATTTTTCATTAATTTGCTCAATTACAAAATTTATTATTCAACGATCTTTTTTATCGATCATTAATCAATTCTTCAAAAATTACTTTTCGCAGATAAAATCGTACCCGCGAGATTGCAAACGTTCCCGGAATCTTCGATGGACGTTGGGAACTGCATCGGAGGCTGCATCGGAGAATCCGAAAAATAGAACAACGAGAGCCACGAGACAGACGACGAATGTTGACAATACTTTCATGTTGAATTCGTTGGTAAAATTCCTGGAGGTTGATGACGATCTGACTTTTCCTTCGAGTACGAACAAAATTTACAAAATATTTTTATAACGCTTAATATACATTTATGTTTTTTTTTAAATTCCCCGTTAGTTTGCGTCTCGTGCATGAGAAATATATTTTCGAAAAAAATATCTCACCTTCGATGTTTCGCGAGCGAAGGATACCGGATAAGTGCGATGATCGTGGTAGTTGCGATCGACTTTTATATCCCGCATCCTGCCAAACTCCCCCAAGTAACTCCCATAGTACCGTGAATTTTAATTCTCGTTGTCAGAGCGCGAGATAAACAATTTTCTCACCCTTAGAACGCTACGACAAAACTACCCCACCTTCGTCTCTCGCTCAATATTCATCGCCGCATTTTCCTGTGACTGACAGGAAACGTAACGTCGTTACCACCGCAAAAGACCACAATATTTCTTTCGCCTCTATCATCTGCCCCTTCACACCTTCGAGTTCAATCGAGAGGGGGAGGGGAGGAGGATTTACTCCCAATCGTAAATTTTCTTTGAAGCACCCACAATATTTTTTTCTTTTTCGTGGTAATAAAAGGAACATAATTCGTCGATAATGATTAAGTGCAAAACAACAAACAATAAGAATGTTTAAGGTCGAAGGTCACAGGATTATTCGATAATCGAGTTGAAACCGATTAGAAAATAATTCAGCGATATAAGATAAATGTTACATCGAAAATACGTAATCCCAATCGTACGTCCCAATCGTAATTTTTCTTTGAAGCACCCACAGTAATTTTTCCTTTTTCGTAGCAATAAAAGGAACATAATTCGTCGATAATGATTAAGCGCAAAACAACAAACAATAAAAATGTTTAAGGTCGAAGGTCACAGGATTATTCGATAATCGAGTCGAAACTGATTAGAAAATAATTCAGCGATATAAGATAAATGTTACGTCGAAAATACGACGGAAGTGTGAAATAGATGTAATCGGTACGTCGTATCGGAGCCTTAAGTCGGAAAATACCTCGCGGCAACGACTGATATATATATATCACGCTTTCGTAATAAGAATTATTACCGAATCGATGATCCTACACATTCTTAACAGTAGGTGTGTGCCTTAAGAAGCGATTAACTCTCGGCGAAAAGTGTTCGTGGCATTGCACATGCCCGCGTCGCGAAGGGTCGAGGTTACGTTCGGCGAGGCTTATTGCGTAATCGAAGCGGGGAAGGTTTGGTCTTTCGGTTTCTGCGGTGCTTCACGATGCAGAGCTATCCTATAAATTTCAGCGTTTGCCTGGTTTCGATTGCACATCGCAGTTGAAAACTCGTCGGTTCGTATCTCCCCGGAGTTTCTCTCACGACTGTTGAAAAAAAAAAAAAAACAAAAATTGAAGAAAAAGAAAAACGAAAAATCGTTAGTTACCGATTTTTAATTCCGTCGATCGATACAAACGCGATTTTAATTATCGAATAGAGAGATCGATTTTAAAAGTGTACGATCGTGATATAAGATAAATAACAATGGCGATCGCGATGACCCAAGAACCGAGTAGCACATTGCATCGTGGATTTTCAGCATGGTGGACCGAGGAAACCGAGTATCTTTTTCAAAGAATCGAGAGATGGGCTGCACTCGCAAGGGGTTATAATCGTCTACGATCGCAGAGATTGTCGCGAGGACGTTTGACGATGCAGGAGTCCCAGGAGCCACGTTGGAGCATACTATCGAATAAAATCGTTATCGACGATCCGAATTGGTGTCCGCGATTTCACAATCTCCGACGTTCTCATCGCAGGAAATCGCGCAACGACGAGAATTGTCATATCAATTGCTGCGGCACGTTTAATTACCAATCGAGCAGCAATATCGACAGTAATTGTCTCGAAAATTATCGATACGATCACAGTATTTATTTCAAAACGATCGGCGACATAAAAAGCAGCAAGATATGCGCAACCTGCAAAAACGATAACGACGACGAGGATATTTCATTCGGGAACGACGAACCGATCGTGTGGACGACGAGAAATCCTAACGAATTGTTCGACGAACTTTTCGATCGTAACGATCGTCAATCGATCGGCGACGATCGTCATTTCAACATGGACGATTGTAATTTGAACATGGACGATCGTAATTTCATCATGGACGATCATAATTTGAACGTGGACGATGTCGACGAGGATAAAGGGAAGGAAGATTTTACTAAGGAAAATGGCGACGTTCATCATCGTGTTCCGGATTCTCCGTTGAGCGTAAAGGAAAACGAGAACACATTGGTTCGTGAATGTTCTACCAACGAATCGCCGAAAATGCATTTGATCATTGATCAGATCTCGATCGACAAAGAGGACGATAATAACAATTATAACGAGAACGATAACGATGACGCGACGCAAAAAATGATACGACTCCAATTAGCTCAATTAACCGCGACGCAGACGCATCTAAATTCGACGATCGAGTCGACGATCAAGCTGATGAGCCCGCAGAGAAATTTCGAAGGTTTCAAGAGAATAGCGAGCAAACGAAAGGCACGACGAAGCTTGAGAAACGCTCGACAAGCTCCAATCATTGGTGACAATAATGTAATGTGGCCTGGTGTATTGTTGAATTACACGAAGAACGCCGAGAATGCTGTGTCGTCGCCCCATCGCCATCACGCCGTTCAAGTTAAATAAACCAAATTTAAGAATTGTTTTTTCTTCCTTTCATTTTTTTGAAGATTTTATAAAAGTCGAAGCTTTTGCTTAGACAAAGAAGACGAAAGAAAGAAACATTAGAATAACAATTGTGAATTATTTGCGACGATGACATGCCAATCGATCTTCACCACGGTCATTGCATTGCATTGATTTTTCGATTCATATTTTTTTGTCGATTAATCGTAAGTATTAGAGGTCCGATGGCACGAATATTTTATCGTAAGATGATAAAAGCGATTGTGCGATATAATCGAATACAGAAGGCTCCCATGGCCTCACCCATGCGATTCTAAATATTGTTAATATTGTTGCGATATCAATAATATTTATCGTGTTATTTACGATGGCCAATACGTCATTCATCGAGAATATGGTTGAAATAAAAATCTGTGGCACTATTTTCGATCTCCCAATCGTTTTAATTCCCTCTGCATCCCAACGATAAAATTATTTCTCTCGTCGATTTTGTTTTCCTTATTTATTATTTTCTTCCCACGCGAATAAATTCCATTATCTTCGTATCAAAGAATTTCCAATTTTTTATTGTACATTTAATTGTCCCGTGACAACTCGATCCACCGAATGGTAAAAAATTCAATCATGCAATTTTCAAAATCTTTCGATATTTTATCAAAATATTTTTTTTTATTAATATCTATTTATTTCGCATGAAATATTTCCATTTCATCGAAATATTTTTTCATTTCGCATGAAATATTTCCATTCCATCGAAATATTTTTTCATTTCGCATGAAATATTTCCATTCCATCGAAATATTTTTTCATTTCGCATGAAATATTTCCATTTCATCGAAATATTTTTTCATTTCGCATGAAATATTGCAACGCGATTAAATTTTCTCTACGATTCGATTACGTATTTGTCTTCGATGCAATACCATATAGAAACTAGTCCAATGCATTCGTGTGGTTGAACGCGAACGCATGCGCCGCCGAATCGCCAAGAGAAGCCACGCACGCAACTCTGCCCTGTGAATGTTACAAATCGATCGTTCGTACGTAAGGCCGGTGCTGTTTTTCGCGGTTTTCCACAGTTTGGTATCAACGAAAACGACGCATTCAACGTTTAAGCGTAAAAAAGAAAAACGCAATTGTACGCTCAACGAAAGAACGAAATGGGGAAACGCCTGGAGACGATAGCCGCGATGGCTTGCATGACGACTCTCCTGATGCTCTTCAATTTCGCCTTCTGGGTGAGTTACTCGCTATTTACACATTATCACGAACCTGACAACCCTTAACGAGCCTCAAAAATAAAACCACCCTCGTGACACGTTTCGTATTTACGTATCCAACTGTTGCGCAATATTGAACACTTGACATTATTTACAATCGTTTGAAATTAAACGAACTACAAAAATTCAAAATTAATCTACACCAGATGTTACATCGTGACAAATGGTTTGTTTTATTTTTTTTTTTTTATCAAGTCGTAATGATCTACTACTCGTTAACATTCCCGTTGTGTTCCAACCGTATGTCACAACGTAATTGACCTACAATCATCGCGAATATATATATTTATTTATTTAAATGCAAAACGTAACGTTACCACCCTAATCACGTACGTGACACGTAATACTCTCAGTTCTATCACTATTTCACGATTTATTTCAATAATTGATTAGGGTTGAAAATTCACTGTGTCGATTGTTTCCCAACGTTAGTCGTTTTATTATTTTGTAAACAAAAAAAATATCCCATCGACATTCGGAAACGTAAGGATGTTTAATGTCACAGTGGTAAAATTGATAATGAGGAATAATTGATTATTGAATGATAAAGTAGAAGGTCAAAGGCGATGTAGGTCGCTCATAGTGAAATGATTATAAAATTGAAGGGTGATTGAAAGTAAAATTGAAATGATTATAAAATTGAAGGGTGATTAATTTTTGAATAATGTCAAGTGTTCCGGTGTTTTGTAGTGAAATGATGAAAAAATTGAAAAGTGATTAATTTATGAAAAATGTCAAGTGTTCCGGCGTCTTGATGCTCTGCGTTGGAATCTGGATGCCCATACAACTCCGAGATTATGTTGACATGAGCGTGGACGGTGGTGGTGCGGCTCTGTTAGCCCTGGCATGTCTCGGTGCTCTCGTTGCACTTGCTGCAACCCTTGCCTGTTGCTGCACAGCCCGAGGTCATCCGGCATTGCTCTATCTCGTGAGTACATTCTGTCATTTTACCCTCATTGCGTGTTTGCACCCTTGACCTCGTAGGGAGGACTTTTTCACTGTCACTATCGTATCGTTGCGACAAGAATGTCAACGACAAGAATGCATTTTAAATTTACTTTTTCCTCGTTCGTATAATTCTTTCCCTGGAATTATATTAACGTTTCGAGAAAAAAATTGAAAATCAAATGTTTGTTCGTAAACAAATGGAATTTTTTTGATTGAGACATATTTTTGTTATGTTTTTAAATAAAAGTCAAATTTGATTTCAAAGAAATGGACTTCTTCGAATTTTCACGATTTCGATAGTTTGTGGGAGAATTATTTGTATGTTTTGAAAAAATGAGAATATGATTGATAAGCTTTTGTACTTATTCCTGAAAAATCTACATTTTTCAATTTTTGATCGGCTTATCGAGAGTTTTATTAGATAATTATTTTTTATGCGATAGTACGGAGCTTTCTTGGCGGTCGTGGCGCTTCTCGAGTTGGGTGCAGGAGCTTCCGTTTACGCCTATCGCAATGCTCTTAACGAAGGATTCGATCAGAGTCTGAACAAGAGCATCGCGGCTTACAGCATAGATCCTGATAAGACCGGTCACATCGATACCATACAGTCCACGGTATGAAATATATTCGATTCTAATTTTCATTCGATTTTCCTTCAAAACTTTGAAATTTCGAAATGATCGTCAACTATATTTTCATTTTATAAATCGTAGCTCCACTGTTGCGGCCATCGAGCTTACACCGACTGGTTCGACATGAAATCATCCAAGGAAGTTCCAAGATCCTGCTGCAAGGTTGTGGAACAATGCGACTTGACCAACCCCGCTGACATTTATACAGAAGTAAGTTTAAAATTTCAATAAAAATTATTAAAATTTTTGATAATTCGAATTATCTATTATCACTTGTAATAATTCATTCTCCTTGATATAAAATTGATCACGATTCAATTTCTGTTTTTGTTTTTCAGGGTTGTTATAATCGTGTGATCGATTTTATCAATAGCAATATCGGTCCTGTGGCTGGGTGCGCCATTGGAGTTGCATTCTTTCCTTTAGTCGGTGTCTTCTTAGCTTGCTGCTTGGCTAGTAACATCAATAAAGCCAAGTACGAACAGGTGGCTTAGAATTTGGTCAATGCCAAGGCATCCAAATATTCAACCCCTTTTCGAACCGAGCTGAGGGAGAACGTTAAATTGTATTGAGCAGCGTAAAACCATGTTACTTCTCTCTGGTATTTTGCTTTACTCGTGACGAGAGAGGGAAGATATTCTCGGCTCGATTTTCTTTGCCACGGATCTTTTTTCCTGCTTACAAATCGATGTGTCAATTACGATTGATTTTTCGTGTCAAACCTTTATTTTTCTACACTTCTTTACATTCGCTTTAGATCTACTTTTTTTTTTAATTAGGACGCGATCTATTCTCGTGTACTTTTCGAATCTGACGACGAGTGTAACTTTTGTTTTGGCATTTCAGAGGTTTACACTAAATAATTAAGGGTTGATCTCGTCTTCTTGAAAAACACACAAAAAAGAAACAAAAATATATATTTCTGACTATAATATCGATAATATCTCGAACTTTCGGTGTGAAAAATGTATCACATTGTTGTTGTACGAAAGGACAAATATGCGACATTACACTGTGAACTTTGTGTCCTTTCTAAGCGCACGCTCGATGTTTTCGCAAAATTCTTCCAAAGTCATGTCACGACGATTCTAGTCGCGTCTATTTTACAGTAATAGGACGACAAATATATAAATAACATCTAATGATTCGATGTGATCGTACCGATTTCTACAATTTAACACTTGAGAGAAATGAGATTTGTGAAAATTGAATTTTATCGAATCGAAAAACCTGATATATCGTCTTAGAAACAACTAAAGCTGTAATCTAGCTTTCGCCAAGGGCGAAAATATTCCAACTTGAGCAGTCACTGAAAAGTACCTTGACTCGTGATTATCATACCTATACGTCTACGTGTGCATATATATATATATATATATATATATATATATATATACATATATATATACGTGCATATGTGCATATATATATGCATATGTGCATATGCGCATATATATATATATATATATATATATATATATACATATGCACACCTAATATTATAATCGTATACCTGTATGACGTAATTATTCATGGACATTGATGCTGAGACGTCGAGACATCGATAAAGTACGCGAAGAAAGTATCCACC